>JAYESD010000004.1:166422548-166576315 GCA_036927565.1 Tuctoria greenei
TAAAATCTTTGATTTGGAAACAATTAAAGCAATTATATCCTACTGATTTGGACTTCAAAGTTGCTTTTGAAAATTGTAGAGAAGGAAGAACTTGGAATAAATATGTGCTGCGAGAGGGTCTCCTCTATCGTGCTAAACAAGCTATGCGTTCCAGCTAGCTCCGTTCGTCTATTGCTTTTGCAGGAAGCACATGGAGGAGGTTTGATGGGACATTTTGGAGTGAAGAAAACTGAAGACGTGCTGTCCACACACTTCTTTTGGCCAAAGATGAGGCGTGATGTCGAGCGCTACGTGTCACGATGCACTACTTGCAACAAAGCTAAGTCTCGTCTTAACCCACATGGTCTTTATATGCCTCTTCCTGTTCCTAGTGTACCTTGGGAGGATACTTTCTATGGACTTTGTTTTGGGATTGCCTAGGACTAAGAGGGGGAGGGATAGTATTTTTGTAGTGTGTTGATCGCTTTTTCCCAAATGGCACACTTTATACCTTGTCATAAGAATGATAATGCCTCACACATTGCTGATTTATTTATGACGGAAATTGTTCGTTTACATGGTGTGCCAAATACCATTGTTTCTGATCGTGGATGCAAATTTTTGCCTCATCCATCTCAATTCCCTGCGAGGAAACGACATAGCCAAGAAACGAGACTCGATTGGTGCAAAAAACGCACTTTTCGAGGTTACCAAACAAACGTGCATCTCTCAAAACAGTAAAAACAACACGTAAATGATCAAGATGTTCATCATATGACTTGCTGTAAATGAGGATATCATCGAAGTAAACCACCACAAATTGTCCAATGAAAGCACGTAAAACCTCGTTCATTAATCGCATAAAGGTGCTGGGTGCATTAGTTAAACCAAAAGGCATGACTAACCACTCATAAAGTCCAAACTTGGTTTTAAATGCAGTTTTCCATTCATCTCCTAGTGCCATTCTAATTTGGTGGTAACCACTACGCAAGTCAATTTTTGTGAAGATGATAGCACCACTCAATTCATCAAGCATGTCATCTAATCGAGGAATAGGATAACGATATCGAATGGTGATGTTATTAATCGCTCGACAATCAACACACATGCGCCAACTACCATCTTTCTTAGGAACCAAAAGAACAGGAACGGAACAAGGGCTAAGGCTTTCACGAATGTACCCGCGGTCCAAAAGATCTTGGACTTGTCGCTGAATTTCCTTAGTTTCTTGTGTATTCGCCCTGTATGCTGCACGATTTGGCAAACTTGCTCCTGGAATCAAATCGATCTTGTGTTCAATGCCTCTCATCGGTGGTAAACCAGGGGGTATCTCGGAGGGAAACACATCCTCAAACTCCTGCAAAAGGTTAGCAACAACAGGGGGCAATGCAATAGACAATTCATGAAGTGAAAACATGGCTTCTTTGCAAACTAAAGCACAGCACATCCCCTTAGCATCGAATAAATCAGCAAGTTCAGATTTAGTTGCGAGCAATGATGGTGATTTTAACTTAATAACTTGCTGTTTTTCAGATTCTAATTTAGTTGCTTTGCCCTCACGAATTTTACTCTTCTCAAAATGCACAATTTCAGCAGGAGTCATGGGGAGCAAAGTGATTTTCTTTCCCTTGTGCATGAGAGTATATTTATTGGTTCTACCATGATGAATAGCATCTGTATCAAATTCCCAAGGACGACCCAATAAAAGAGAACAAGCATCCATAGGAACAACATCAAAATCAGCAAAATCATGGTATGAACCAATTGAAAAATGGATTCTCGCTGTTTGTGTTACCCGAACCTTACCGCTGTTGTTGAACCATTGAATGTGGTACAAATGAGGGTGTGCTCTTGTTGTCAAACCGAGTTTCTTGACGACGTCCGTGTTTACCAAGTTATTGCAGCTACCTCCATCAATTATAGTGTGTACACGGCAGTCCTTGACGACGAGAAACATGTGGAAGAGGTTGTGTCGTTGTAGCTTGTCGTCGGTCTCGACTTTGGAGCTCAAGGCACGCTGCACAATGATGCTCCTATAGTTCTCCGTCGCCGCTGTACCAAGTACCTCTTCTTCGGTGTGTTCGTCATTTGGATCTGTAAAGTCAGTAGCAAGAGAATATTCATCTTCAACATCCGAAGTACTATCATACCCGCCATCGTCGCGTGCTATGTATGCTCGTTTGCTCGGGCAATCTCTCATCATATGACCAAGTCCCTGGCAGCGGTGACACTTAATGTCGGAAGTACGACCCGTAGAAGGAGTGGACGACGAAGGCTTGAATGATGTCGCCTTGCTGCCTTCTGGCATGCGAGAAGGTGGAGCAGCAGGTATAGTTCGTTGGCCGCCATTGGGTGGTGTAGTCGCTGCACGGGGGGTCGAAGATGGTGCTGTTTTGGATGGTGTAGTTGCTGCACGCGGCGTGAAGTTGCTCCTCGTGCGTTGTTGCTGTTGTTGTCGGCCCTGCAATTCTTTTTCTACCAACATAGCAAGCTGAAACAATCTATTAACAGTATCATATTCTTTGTAATCAACAATGTCCTGAATTTCACGCCTCAACCCCCCATAAAAACGAGCTATTTTATCATCCATGTCCTCTACTACCCCACAACGCAGCATACCCTTTTGTAACTCTTGATAATACTCCTCTACGGACATGTTACCTTGGTCTAAATGCTGCAATTTTTGCAAAGGTCCTGCTGAAAAGATGGAGGAACAAATCAAACACGCATAGCTTCCTTTAATCTATCCCATGTTGTAGGATCAGTTCTAGTTTTAACAAGTTCATTCCACCATATGATAGCAAAGTCCTTAAACTCACTAGTGGCTTGACGAACTCTATGTTGTTCAGGAACAAGATGGGAATTAAATTTTTGCTCTACTGTCATCTCCCAATACAGATAAGCCTCAGCATCATAAGCACCAGAAAAAGAGGGTATAGTAAATTTCACTTTAGCAAAAGGATCATCAAGAGGGCGGTTATAATTGTTATGATTATTACCTCCCATACCTCGACGATAAAGTGGCAGTCTTGGCTGATTACTGTGATCTTCCAGTTCATCATAAGCATTGTCTTCTTGTCCTCCAGCGAGAGGCAACCGAGCCTCAAAAGTATTCATCCGAAGAGCAAGGTCATCCAGTTTTGCGAGTCAAGTTCGCCAATGACTCCTCCGTTGATGCGTTGTATTTGGCGAACATATCACGTAACTCAACATGTTGAACACATTCGTCATTATTTTCTTCTCCTGCCATTGTTAGTAGGAAACAAAAGACAACAAAAAAATGTTATCCCTATCAACTACAGTGACAATGTGGAAGGTGGAAGAAAAAAATCTCTCTCGCTCAAGCGTCTTACCACGCTCTTACAAGTGTTCTTACCGACACAGCAGGTGGTGTGGACGGTGAGATGAACCAATGAAGCGTGGGGTGATTGCAAAGGTACCTGTTATGCTCAAGAGAAAGGTGGAGCTTGGATGGCATAATATGGTGGCTAATAAGCAGAAAATTGTTAACAGCTAAACAAAGTTGAATAAGTATTCAATGTAGGAAACTGTTGCTGGTCAACTGAGTGCCCTAGAGCCTAGCACAACACAAGGAAGTATCAAGGCAAAAGAAAGACAGAATGATATAACCAAACAAACAACACCAAGTGGTATAGGCCAATTGCTTTAATATGCGTGCTCTTCACTATTTTTTTTTCTTTTTTGTAATATTTTTTTGATATTTTTTCTTTACTCAGTAGCACAAATATAGGAAGCACACAAATTTGCAGCTCAATTGGATGTAATATGCGGCCTATAGAAAATCAAGAAGGTTCTTTAAAATTCGTGCTGAAACTTCGGAGGCCGGATAGCCTATCTTCCGAGGGGAATTTGGGCAATCTAATTTCGCCGAACGCGGCTATGCCGCAAAAAATCGGATGCGAAATTTTGCGTAGATGAATTTGAAAAAAAATTCGCCCGATTTCGAGTTCGTATGCGAAAGTTATGGCCGTTTTAAGGTAGGCTGTCCGAGTTACGTTTTTTTTGGATGTTGATTCCAACTCGGTTTGAGAACAGAACTCGCAAACAGATACGAAAACGATCGGGAATTTGCACAGCAACTAATGGGGTGGTGTGTGATGATTCAAGGATGAATGGCACAAAGATTTGTCACCTAATCTAGGGCTGGCGATGCGGGAGTTCACGCAAGGCGGCTAGCTAGGGCAAACCGATGAACGTGGTGGATCGGTTTGTTATTTAGGGATTGTGGAATAGGTGTCGAATAGCAAGAAAACAAGGACGAAACACGATAACTAGGACCAAAAAACACAAAGCTAAACCAGCAACAAGACTCAACCACACGAATGCAAACTCAACAATGCAAACTGAAAAACGAAACTGCAGGCACTATAGTCTGGGAAGCGGTAAAAACGATCTAAATTTTTTTGTGGATTTTTTGTGGACTCTAGGTACGAAAAAAAATCGATCTAAAGGAAGGAAGGAAAACAAAGATACCTCACGGGCAACTTGGAAATCTGATACCAATTGATGAGTAGGTTTAGGCCCGATCTTCCGAAAGGTATGTCGATTGGGGTGGAGAACTCGACGTTGATGATCCGCGGCACTCGAGCGGTTCGAGTACCCCTGCAATCACTACACCACGGCTCCATTGGTTATCAACCGTGCTGCACACGCTTGACCTCGCCAAGAAGGCTAATCCCTGCAAGTGCAATCGAGAACACGAGCAAGAACGTAGAAGACACAATCGGAAATCGCGAAATTGGGGTCTCACAAACCGAAGAACGGCGATATTATTGATCTAAGCAAAACCCACCGAATATGACCGGCGGCTGCAGTATTTATAGGCTAGGGTTCGACCAAAACACGATTAGACGCGTCCCTAATGGACTCTTACGGGATACAAGGCCCAAAGGCCCGATTCGGTGGCGCAGCACCGGACAGAAATCTGGACTCGACTTGTTTCGACGATTCCCAATGCCTCCGGAGGAATTTTGAGGTGGGACCAGAACCATTGGAAAGTTTATCTTCTCCTCTTTCCGTGCATATGTAGAACATCGAAAACGGAGTCCGTATGCCTCCTGGGCGTCTGTTTTAAGGTGGACTGCTCCTGGACTCCGAGTTGAACTCGAGTCCGAGTTGTAAACTGTTTCCATCTACTTGTGGACGTCCCAGGTGGTTCTCCACGCTCCCAAGGCCTCCTTCCTTCACTTGTTGATCTTTTCCATTATTCCTAATAACAATTAAATCATCACATAGCAATCTATTCTCAAACTCACATGCAAAAGAAGTTAAGAACGAATTCACCTGCTGATTTAATAACCGTGCCCGTGCTCTTGTGATTGGTCCTTGCAGTTCAATGCGCGTCTCTGCTGTTGTGATGTCCTCATCATCCTCCCCCTCTTGAATTGGAGTCGTCCTCGACTCAAGTTCATCTTCTTCTCCCAAGTACGGTCGCAAATCTGAAATGTTAAATGTAGGACTAACCCCAAAATCGGGAGGCAATTCAAGCTTATATGCATTATCATTAATCTTTTCAACAATCTTAAAAGGACCAGCAGCTCGTGGCATAATTTTAGATTTTCTCAAGTCGGGAAACCGCTCTTTTCTCAAATGTAACCACACCAAATCGCCCGGTTCAAGTTTTACTTCTTTTCTACCTTTACTACCTGCAATCCTATACTTCTCATTCATCATTTCAATATTTTTCTTTGTAGTTTCATGCATCTTAAGAATGAATTCAGATCGTTGTGTAGCATCCAAATTTATAGTTTCAGAAGGAGGCAAAGGTAGTAAATCAATAGGAGCACGGGGATTGAAACCATACACTACCTGGAATGGACTTACCTTTGTCGTGGAGTGAACGGATCTTTTGTAAGCAAATTCTATATGTGGTAAACACTCCTCCCACAACTTCAAATTTGTTTTCAAGACAACCCGTAACATAGTGGATAAAGTACGATTAACTACCTCGGTCTGTCCATCCGTTTGTGGGTGACATGTAGTTGAAAACAGCAACTTGGTTCCCAATTTATACCACAAAGTTCTCCAAAAATGACTTAAAAATTTTGCATCACGATCAGAAACAATGGTATTTGGCACACCATGTAAACGAACAATTTCCGTTATAAATAAATCAGCAATGTGTGAGGCATTATCATTCTTATGACAAGGTATAAAGTGTGCCATTTTGGAAAAACGATCAACAACTACAAAAATACTATCCCTCCCCCTCTTAGTCCTAGGCAATCCTAAAACAAAGTCCATAGAAATATCCTCCCAAGGTACACTAGGAACAGGAAGAGGCATATAAAGACCATGTGGGTTAAGACGAGACTTAGCTTTGTTGCAAGTAGTGCATCGTGACACGTAGCGCTCGACATCACGCCTCATCTTTGGCCAAAAGAAGTGTGTGGACAGCACGTCTTCAGTTTTCTTCACTACAAAATGTCCCATCAAACCTCCTCCATGTGCTTCCTGCAAAAGCAATAGACGAACGGAGCTAGCTGGAACGCATAGCTTGTTAGCACGATAGAGGAGACCCTCTCGCAGCACATATTTATTCCAAGTTCTTCCTTCTCTACTTCTTCTTCTTCTACTTCTTCTTCTTCTTCTTCTTCTTCTTCTTCTTCTTCTTCTTCTTCTTCTTCTTCTTCTTCTTCTTCTTCTTCTTCTTCTTCTTCTTCTTCTTCTTCTTCTTCTTCTTCTTCTTCTTCTTCTTCTTCTTCTTCTTCTTCTTCTTCTTCTTCTTCTTCTTCTTCTTCTTCTTCTTCTTCTTCTTCTTCTTCTTCTTCTTCTTCTTCTTCTTCTTCTTCTTCTTCTTCTTCTTCTTCTTCTTCTTCTTCTTCTTCTTCTTCTTCTTCTTCTTCTTCTTCTTCTTCTTCTTCTTCTTCTTCTTCTTCTTCTTCTTCTTCTTCTTCTTCTTCTTCTTCTTCTTCTTCTTCTTCTTCTTCTTCTTCTTCTTCTTCTTCTTCTTCTTCTTCTTCTTCTTCTTCTTCTTCTTCTTCTTTGGAAAGAGTTTTCTTCCTTAGGAGCACCTTTAGTTCCAGCGTCTCCTCATCGTCATCCTCGAAGTCTTGAATGGCCTTGAGGAGCCTCTCCAATTTTTGGTTCTTGTCTCATGAACCTTCTCTTGGTTGTTGCTCTTGTGTACGTCCTTCATGTCCGACATGATCTCTTCGAGCGATTAGTCTCCTTTTGAAGAACCTTGCTCTGATACCAATTGAATGTGGCCTAGAGGGGGGTGAATAGCACTTTTTGATTTTCTGTCGGAACTTGCAACACTTAACAACTAGATCAAATCTAGAGATATCGGACTAGTCCGGTGTGTACCGTCTAGGTTTATCAAATTTGATCGATTATCTTGATCCTAGGATGAAAACAGCGGAATTATACTTGTAATTTAAGTATTGCACAACTATGAACTAGGATGTATCAGAATTTAATCTTAAACTCAATGTTTCAACGTAAAGTGAGCACGACTGATCGAAACCCTAGATACATATATATGAAATGTAAGAATAATGGGCGCAAAGAAAGAACACAATGATTTTATCCCGTGGTTCGGTTCCCACAAAGGCAACCTACGTCCACGTTGAGGAGTCCACAAAAGGATCGGGTCTTCTCCAACCCTACCCTCGTTGGATCGCCATGGAGGCCAATTCTCTTCACTAATCACAAAGGGGAAATAACCAAATTCAAGGGGCCTTCTCACAAGTTGAGGGCTCCCCAAGATTACAATATGAACTCCACCAAGAACACACTCGAAAGATTACAATGAAAAACACAGGAGTGTGTTAGGGAATCAAACCAAGAGCTCAATGAGTCATGAATCGGGTCTCTCCAACGATCCAAAATGTATCCTCAAGGGATTGATCTTTGTTGCATTTGATTTTGTGGAGAGATGTGTTTTGAGGCTCTTGGGAGGTGTGACGGCGCAGGGGGTCGAGAGTTCAAAGATGGGCCATGTACACCTATTTATATGGGGTTCCCAAAAGTTACCGTTAGGGTTCAAGAATATCGGACTAGTCCGTGGTGAACGCCGGACTAGTCCGGTGTGCTGTGTGTAGCAAACCCTAGGTGTACAGAAATATCGGACTAGTCCGGCTGGAAGCGGACTTGTCCGAATTTGGTTCTGTAAATCTTCGGACTAGTCCCATAAACATCGGACTTGTCTGGATATGTGAAACCCTAAGCGAATTTGGGGACAAGTCCGCACTTGGAGGACTTGTCCGATTTAGGTCAGAGGGTTTTTCGGACTAGTCCATGCTAATATCGGACTTGTCCGATTTTGTGCAACTTGTGAAGTTCTTAGGGACTAGTCCGCACTGGGGAGGACTAGTCCGATTCTAGTCAGAGACATATTGGACTAGTCCGTGGTGATATCGGACTTGTCCGATCTTGTGTAGAAAGATATCGGACTAGTCCGGGGTCAGTCGGACTAGTTCGGTCCTGTATAAATATGTGCAATGTGTGTGATTATTTGTGCTTGAGCTCTTGGGGTGTGTTTCCTTAACACACTCCATACACAATGATCTACTACCCTTGTTTCTTGAGCTCTTTTCCACATTGCTCCTCATTCTCCTTTCATTTTGGCTATTTGCTCATTTTCTCATTAAAACCTGTGGTCATCTCAACAAAGTAGTTAGGATCTCATTTGCTTGTCATAAATCATCCAAAACCCACAAGGGATTCCTAGATGCACTTGCACATGCTCTACATGGCCTATCATTTTCAAACACAACATTCTTTGAACCACGGATGTGCTCGCCCTTAAGAAGTTTTTGCAAATTCCTCATCCCAACATGGGCTAGTCTTCTATGCCAAAGCCATCTCATGTTAGTTTTGGTAATTAAGCATGTGTCAAGTTGGGATTTATCCACAAAGAAATCCACAAGATACATCTTTCCCTTAAGTACACCTTAAAAGCAATTGAGTCATTGCTTTTTCTTGTGACGGTCACACCCTCATTAGTGAAAAGACAATTATAACCTTTGTCATATAGTTGTGAAATGGACAAAGGTTATAACCAAGTGAATCAACATGTAAAACATTAGAAAGAGTATGATTAGGGATATAACAATTTTACCAGTACCAAGGATTTTCCCTTGGCTATTGTCCCCAAAGTAAACTCCCTCACTTGGATCTTCATTTTTTTCATACTCCACAAACATCTTCCTCTCTCCGATCATACGATTTGTGCATCCACAGTCAAGAACCCACTTGGTTCCGCTGGAGGAGTATGCCTACAAAATAGAATTAAGCCTTGGATTTAGGTACCCAAGCGGTCTTGGGTCCTTTGATGTTAGTCAAGAGGCACTTGGACACCCACAAGCAATGTTTTGGACTCTTGCGGTGTGGCCCAACATACCTAGCATAAGGCTTTCCAAACTTGATTCTTAACAAAACATATGAAACATCAAAATCATGAAACAATGGATGAGGTTCCTTTTTAGGCATTTCATGTGAAGTAGCATTGTTCTTTCCTTTGTCATTGTTATATGAACCTCCCTTGACAAAAACAATCAAGTCTTTTCCATTCTTGGGAGTTTTGGCATTTTGCCTCTTCTCCCTAGAAAAGCCAAGACCATCCTTGACAAGAGGATGTCTTGTGTTGGTATATGAACTACGTGCATATGCCATCTTCTCCTTGTCAAAGATGCCACCTTTTGGTGCTTGGTTGTTTTTGCCACCTTAAGATCATCTTTAAGTTTTAGGATCAAGTTAGAGCACTTGCAAGCTTGAGGTGTTTCAGATTTGACATTTGTGGAATTGAGCTCTTAGAGCAAGAAGGTTCATTGACCTTGAGAGACTCCACTTGTGTTGCAAGGATCTTGTTAACTTTTGTCAAGCTAACAAGTTGATCCTTTAGCACAATTGTAGTGTTCTCAAGGTTTGAGCAAGTTTCCTCGCTCAAAGCGAGTTCACGCTGAAGTGCATTGATTCTTTCTCTTTGAACCTCCAAAAGCTCCTCAAACTCTTGACATCTCTACTTTTTGGGATAAGCATGTTCTCTTGACGGTTGATGAGCCCTTCCTTCTCAAATATATCATCTAATAACATCTTCAATCTTTTTGGCATATGTTCATTTTGACTACTACTATAAAAATCATCATGTGAAGAAATTGAAGAAGATTATTTAGATTTAACCTTCTTTCTTCCCTCTTTGGCCATGAGGCAAGTTGGCCTTGAGTTCTCCAAGTTTGGGAAGAGCTTGTTCTCCGTGGTTGACTTCTTCATAGCAATAGTTGCTATCTTTTTTTCTTCATCGAAGGAGGAGTCTTCATTTGAATCACACTCCCTCCCAAGGTGGGCTTGTCCCGATTCCTTCTTCTTCTTGAATTATTTCTTCTCTTGAGACTTGCCCTCCTTCTTCTTCTTGTTTTCTTCATGTGGGCAATCCACAATGAACTGACCGTATTCCCCACAGTTGTAGCAAGCCCTCTTTGATCTTGTCTTGGGCTTGTCTTTGCTCTTGCCTTCACTATGGTAGCTCCCCCTCCTCCTTCTCATTATCCTCTTGAAATGGTTGATGAAGAGTGTATCTTCCTCATCGGTGTTGGGGCTCTCTTCACCACTCTCTTCTTTTTCTTGGGACCTTGAGGATGTTGCCTTGAATGCAACATCTCTCTTCTTGGAGGAGGAGAGTTTTTGAAGGCCGTTGTAGAACATAGCCTCTTGCTCCATCATCTCATGGTTGATGATTCTCCCTAGCACTTTTTCGGGAGTCATCTTGTGGAATCCCAAACTTTCAAAAATTAGTGAGCAAAGAGTATCATATCGATGTCTATCCATCGGGTGCTTCCATAAGATCGACTCTTGTTGATGAGGGTCTTGAGGCGATTGTACATGTCTTGGGGGGTCTCACCATCCATGATCTTTGCTTCCCTAATGACACGGTTGCCCTCATGTGCTGTCTTGAGCGTGTCCCATATTTCTTGGCCATCTCCAACCTTTCAATCCGATTGAACTCCTCACAATTCAATGAGGAGGTGATCACTCCAACCGCTTGAGCATTGCGATGGAGTAGAATGGCTTGCTCCGAGGTAACATCTTCCTCATTCCTGGGATGATGAACACCTGTCAAGACAATTTGCCACAAGCTAGGGTTAAAGGAAATTAGATGCATGTTCATGTTATGCTTCCACATGGAGTAATTATTTCCATCAAATTGGGGAGGTTTCCCAATAGGAATAGATAAATAGTGATTGCTAGCAGTTAATCGCTCATAGTTGTAAGGATATCAGGAGTAGTCTTGTGAACTACTCCCATTGTCATTGTTTATTGCACCGATCGACTTGGTCTCCTTCTTGGGAAGACCTAGCTTCTCACAAAGTTGCGCCTTGAGTAGATGCACTTCTTCATCGTCATTGGGATCATCTTGAAGCACATCGACGTTCTTCATCTTGTCGTCATTGACGATCACCGGGACCTCGTTGTAACCCCTTCCGACCATCTCCTCTTCGAGTTGTTAGACTCTTAATGGAGGGACCTGCTCTGATACCAATTGAAAGTCGCTTAAAGCAGGGGTGAATAGGCAATATGACCAGAAATTGCTTAATCAAACAAGATTAAAACTCTGAGGCCAGACTAGTCTGGTCAAGGCCGGACTAGTCCGCTCAGCATAGGGTGAAGACCTAAAAACTTGATTTCTACAAGTTGTTTGCAGAATTTAGGTTCACGAAAGATAGATGCAATGACTAGCAACCTAGTATAACTTAGATTAACAAATGTAAGCAATTAGGTTGCAAGATTACAACGAAGAATAATACAAAGATTGATATGAATCCCAAAAGCAATTCTCGTGATTACGAAAGGTAAAGAAAGAAGAGAGACACAATTTATCCCGTGGTTCAACTCCACAAAGAAGACTACATCCACATTGAGAAGTCCACACAAGGACCGGGTCTCACTTGACCCTCTTCTCACCAAGCCACCACAAATGGACGGCTTGGTTTCCACTATAACAAAGGGTAATCACCATGTTTTTGGGGATGCTCACAAGTTGAGGCTCCCACAAATGAATACATCAAGGAGCACACGAAGCTCAACTCACACAAGCCACAAAACGCAACACCAGGTGCAAGAGATCAAACCGAAAGCTAAAACACGATGATCTTCCTTCACTCTCCTTCCCAAACCCTAATCTCTTCAAGATTTGGTCTGTAACACCCTCATTTTCATGCATCATGCCCTGCATCCATCATTAAATATGCTTAACATTAATCCACAAAAAAAGGACACAAGTTAAAAATGAATTGATAGCAAAACCACATTTAAGAATTCTAGGAAGTGCGGACTAGTCCGATCTCGGTGCGAACTAGTCCGATTTATCTCTGACCTCGCTCGGACGTGTCCGTTTTGCTGCGGACTAGTCTGTTTTTCTCTCTGGACACTTTTGGACTTGACCGGTCCATTTCGGAATAGTCCGGTGTTCCAATTCCTTGGAAATTTTGCTAAGTCACTGGACTTGTCCGGTGTTCCAGAGGACTTGTCCGTTTTTCCTCTGACTAAAATCAAACTTGTCCGGTTTTGGCCACACTTTTCTGATTTTCCTCTGACCAAGTTTGGACTTGTCCGATATAGTCCATACTTGTCCGATATTTCTTTGACCAACTTCAGACTAGTCCGGCCCTTTTCCAACTTGTCCGGTAAATCGCTACTCTGAGTTGATCTTTTGTTTCACGACTAGTTTCTTGGGTTTTATGTTAAGTGGGCCTAGGGACATCGTGCCTAACTCTTTTAGAGCCTATGTGGGACTCTAAACCGACCCCTACTCAACTAAAACTGGAATCCACCCAACCCTAGCCTCCACCTCTATATAAACGACCTCACCCCTTGGCTTGACATCTATTTGCCACTTTTCAACCACACCCAAACCCTAGTTTGTGAATAGCCGCCACTAAGGAGGGAGAAGGAGATCTAGAGCAAGGAGAAGAAGAGAAGGAAACGAAAGAGGATCAAGATCTCCATCAACTTCGCGTTCTTCTTCAAAAAATCACCATCAAGTTCTTCATCAACCCTAGAACTTCAAGATCCAAGTGTTGCCTCCAAGATCCTTGATTCATTGGAGTCCTAAACACCTGGTATACCTTCTACTTCCTTTTCCATACATGAATTCAACCAAAAATCTCCAAATTCACGTCGATCTAGAAAACCCTATTTCAACAATTCTGTGGAATGCAGACTAGTCCGATTTTCCTAGTTAATTTCTATTGAATCAATTTTAAATTAGATCAGATCAACTCTAAACCTATATAAACTTGTTATAATCTATTAGAACTAGTTAGTGATCATTAAAAACAACTCATTAACAAGTTCCACCTTGCATTTGCATTAATCATGCATGTCATGTCATATTGAGTAATATATGTGCACTCTTTGATTGTGTTTCTTGTCGTGTATGTTATTGTGCGGATTAGACAGATTTGCGCTAGAGAGTGCCGCACAGGATCTCCAGCACCAAGAGTTCGAAGGCTTTGACCCGAACACATACCAAGAGCAAGGCAAGTGTCCTTGAAGCATATTTAGCCTATTTTTAAAATAAATGTTTTGTTTACAAAACTGCATGCGTGTGTCAATTTGATGGGAATCCTATGATACGAAATTTACTAGATTTTTTTAACCATCCTTGTCACCTGGAATACATGGTAGAGAGTCTTGATGGGATCTTTATCTTTTTGCTTCGCTTGATTAATTGGGATGGGAAAACAACTATACCACTTAACTTAATTATGCATTTATGAGATTATGATTAACATGAACTGGTTAATATGATATGGTGATGGGTGATCTAAGCAAGCCTGGTATGTGGATGGGTTGGATGATATGGTGGTTTGCTTGCTTTAGATCTAAGGACCGGTTCATGCGAGAATAAGCCAGGACTACAGTGCCACCACGAGGCCAAGTATGGGTGCGGCGTAACTGATTAATTAGGGCTTTACTAGTGCTATTTGGACCATTAAGGATGGTCAGGGAAGGGGTAGTCCGATTGGGTTTGTTGATGATTGGTGGGACTACCCTAGGATCCGAATGGCTCAAGAGGGGGCCCTTGGTTGAAGATGTGCTCAGTGGGAGACATCGCCACCGGTGAAACCTCAGTGGGGTCTAAATAGGCTAGTAATCCCTTTGTAAAGGCTATTTTGTGATCTCTTGGCCATACACTAAAGGAAGTGTAATTAGCGTAAGGGAGGTTCTTTAGACGCTAACGGGTGACGAAATCACAAACACGTGAGTAAAGTGGTACAAACTCTGCAGAGTCTAATAAAACTATCATGATAGTCGTTCTCCCGGTTATGAGCACCTGGACAACTTCCATGATTAGAGGGAAATTGGAATTTGGGATGGTTATGGTCATGGTTTGGTATTAGTTTAGGATGGTAATGTGGTTTATGGTATTGAATATGGTTAATGGCAATGGTGAAATCTGGTACATGGATGATGGATATTGAAATATGGACTTGTACTATGTTATGACTTATGGTTCATGATGGATTATTTCACATACATATAATATGTTGCTTTCCAAATGTTTTAATGTACTTTTCAGCACTTAGCCATTTTTACATTCATCATTTGAATCAGCTACATGTCATACTTTTCACACTTGCTAAGTACAACATGTACTCACCCTTGCAATTCCCCCCACCAACAATTGCAGGTCAGGATTGGGAGTTTAACGATGATAATGCGGAGTTCTAGGCCGTGTCTGCCGCCAGCTTTGCCTGTGGTGTTGCTTGGAGCCACGCTACCCTATATGCTTAGTTTGCTTGATTAGATTATTTCCGCTGCAGTTATAGTTCAATAATGATATTTAGGGTTGCAATATAAGGAATATTTGGATATTGTAATAAAACTACTTATTTAATAATTTGAGCTATGGTAATTATCTATTTGTCATTTGTGAATCACTTGTGTATGTGTGTTAAACATCTTGGGCACACATATATTGCACTTGGTTCATTTTCGGAACCGGGTGTCACCAATTGGTATCAGAGCCATAGTTTGACCGTAGGACGCAGCCTAGATAGAATGGACACTTTAGAGAACATAGGAACACTGGGGAACTGATGTGTTTTTTCTTGGTTTGCTGTTTGCTATATATATTGTTTGCTTGTGTGCTTAATAGAGGATTTTGGGATGCCTTAGCATTGCCATATCCACGTAGGCTAGTGTAGGTAGTTGTTTAGTTTCATATCCCTTGATGCATATAGTTGGGGACGTTTCTAAATTCTTATCTCTTGTTTTTCTTCAGATGGTGAGGACTCGCAACCAGAGGGATGGCAATGGTGAGGTGGAGAACTATGGAGCACCTCAGAACAACAATGGACAAGGACCTAGTCATGGAGCTATCAATATTGAGTAGCTTTTGGCTATGCAAAACCAGCTCATGCAGACCATGATACAGACTATGGGACAGCTGCGAGCTGGTAACATCAACAATAAGGCCCACATGTCTCGACCGCCACCCCCGCCTCCTCATAACCGGTTGGGAGAGTTCATGAGGACTAGGCCGCCAACCTTTGCTCAAGTCGCTGACCCTATGGACGCCGATGATTGGCTCAAGTCCGTGGAGAAGAAGCTAGCTATTGTCCAATGCAGTGACTGGGAGAAGGTGCTCTTTGCATCTCATCAACTTGTTGGAGCAGCTTCCGATTGATGGGATTCACAATGCAACGCCCATGAGAATCAAGAGAGGATCACTTGGGCTGAATTCAAGGAAAGCTTCCGTTCTCATTATGTGTCGGAGGGTGTTATGATTTTGAAGAGGCAAGAATTTGAGAACCTGAGGCAATGAAGATCGAGTGTGGGTGAATATCTCAACAAATTCACTCAACTTTCAAGGTATGTGCCTGAGGATGTTAGTCGGGACAGCCGAAAGAAATATTTGTTCATGAGAGGCTTGAACAATGAAATCCAAGTGCAATTGCTCAATTGTGACAATGCCAACTTCCAAAAGCTTGTGGATAAAGCAATTGTTGTGGAGTACAAGGTTCGTGAGATGGAGCAAGACAACAAGAGGAAGGCGCCATATCAAGGACAACAATAAGGAAGTAATGTGCACCCTCGTTTTACACCACCAAATGCGCCATACTACAACTCCTCTGTTCCTGTACAGCGCCCTGGATATGCATCGCGCCCAGCTCAATTCGTGCAGCAGTGCCCTGTTATGCAAGCACCTATGCCTCCAATGTTATTTGCACCTCGTGCCAATTTTCCTGGTGCCAATGTGCAGAATCAAGTCCGTCCAAATTCTGGTGCATCAAAGAAGTGCTAAACTTGTGGAGAAGTTGGACACTTTGTGCATCAATGTCCTAAGTCAGGCCTTGGTCAAGGAAGCAATGCGCCGAGGCAAAACCCAATACCCAATGGGGGAGCGCCACAAGGGAACCATGGAGAGCAGAATTTTTCTCATGGCAACGTGAACCATGTCTCTACGGAGGATGCTCAACAAGTGGATGACGTGGTTATTGATATGTTTCTCGCAAACTCCAACCCAACGACTATGTTATTTGATTCTGGAGCATCGCATTCATTCATTGCATCAAAATATGTTGCCAAGTATAGTTTGCCTATCTCTGATATGAAGTTTACTCTATTGGTTAAGTCTCCTGGAGGAGAGATGAGGACAAATATAGTATGTCCAAAAGTAAGCCTTAGGATAAGGGGGATAGACTTCTCCGCCAACCTCATTGTTTTGGATTCTCAAGGATTGGACATTATACTTGATATGGACTGGTTGAGGAAGCACAATGGAGTCATTGAATGTGCCACAAATACGGTATAGTTGACTAATGAGGAATGGATCACCGTAGAATTTGAAGTATCTCAGCATGCACCAAAGCAATTAGAGCTGAATCATATGGACGGTGCTGCAATTGAGGAGATTCCAGTGGTGTACGAATTTTTGGATGTGTTTCCGGATGAGTTGCCAGGTATGCCACCTGATCGAGACATTGAGTTTGTTATTGATTTAATATCTGGAACTGCACCTATAACTAAGAGGCCGTATGGGATGCCTCCTAAGGAATTAGCGTAGCTCAAGAAGCAGATTCAAGAGCAACTAGAGAAATGTTTTATTTGCCCAAGCTCTTCACCTTGGGGAGCGCCCGTTCTTTTCGTGGATAAGAAGGATGGGTCACAAAGGATGTGTGTAGATTACCGAGCACTCAATAAGGTCACCATTAAGAACAAGTACACCTTGCCCCGCATAGAAGACTTGTTTGAACAGATGAAGGGTGCTTGTATTTTCTCCAAGATTGATTTAAGGTCGGGATACATTCAAATAAAGACCAGACCATCAGACATACCCAAGACAACTTTTAGGACATGGTATGGATCCTATGAGTACAATGTGATGTCCTTTGGATTGACAAATGCACGTGCGTATTTTATGTACCTCATGAATAAGGTCTTCATGGAGTACTTGGATAAATTTGTTGTAGTGTTCATTGATGATATTATGATCTACTCGAGAAGCGAGGAGGAGCATGAGGAACACTTGAGGCTTACATTGCATAAATTGAGGGAGCATCAATTGTATGCCAAATTCAGCAAGTGCCAGTTTTGGTTCGAAGAGGTGTCGTTTTTGGGTCATATCATCTCAGGAGGAAGAGTATCGATCGACCCCGAAAAAGTGAGAGACGTGTTGAAATGGGAACCCTTGCAGAATGTAAATGAGATCTGGAGTTTTCTTGGAATGGTTGGATAATACCGTAGATTCATCAAGGACTTCTCTAAGATAGCCAAGCCCATGACAGAACTGCAAATGAAGGGGAAGGCTTTCCAATGGACCCCAGCTTGCCAAGAAAGTTTTGAGGAGCTGAAGAAGATGTTAACAACAGCCCCAGTTTTGATATTGCCGAATGTGGGTAAGAGTTTTGATATATGCTATGACGCTTCAAGACAAAGACATGGATGTGTGCTTATGCACGATGGTCAAGTGGTTGCATACGCATCGAGGCAATTGAAGAAGCATGAGCAGAATTATCCAACGCATGATTTGGAACTCGCAGTCGTGGTACACGCATTGAAAATTTGGAGACACTATATCCTTGGACATAGGTGCAAAATTTATACGGATCATAAGAGCCTTAAGTATATTTTCACACAAACGGATCTGAATTTGAGGCAACGAAGATGGTTGGAGATCATCAAGGATTATGATTTGGGAATCAACTATCATCCCGGAAAAGCCAATGTAGTGGCCGATGCCTTGAGCTAGAAAGGAGTAAGTCATAAACTCGCGGTTCGAGAGCTGCCATCCGAACTATGCAAGGAGTTTGAACGGTTGAATCTTGGATTTGTAAATGAGATTGGGGTAATGGAGTTAAATCCGACCTTGGAGCAAGAACTTTGAGAAGGCCAAATGAAGGATGAGGAAATCCAAGAAATCAAGGAAAGGACCCAAGAGGGGAGGGAATTCAGGTTTGATGAGGATGAACATGGTACCTTATGGCTCGGAAAAAGGATTGTTGTGCCTAATGTGAAGCATATTCGGGAGACAATACTAAAGGAGGCACATGACTCACCATACTCGATTCACCCCGGTTGTACAAAGATGTACAAGGACTTGAAGACATGTTATTGGTGGGCTAGCATGAAAAAGGACATAGCTGAATATGTAGCCTTATGTGATGCGTGCCAATGAGTCAAGGCAGAACATTAATGGCCGGCTGGATTATTGCAACCATTAAAGATTCCGGAGTGGAAGTGGGAAAAGATCGGTATGGACTTTATAGTTGGATTGCCACGTATTCAGTCCGGTTATGACTCAATTTGGGTAATTGTGGATCGGCTGACCAAATCAGCTCATTTCATCCCTGTGAAAACCAAGTATACATCTGCACAATTGGCCGAAATATATGTGGAGCATATTGTGTGCCGACATGGGGTACCAAAGAAGATAGTATCGTATAGAGGTTCTCAATTTACCTCCAGATTTTGGCAGAAATTGCATGAAGCATTGGGAACAAGGTTAAATTTTAGTTCAACATATCACCCTCAACCGGATGGACAAACTAAGGGGACCAATCAGATTTTGGAGGATATGCTAAGAGCTTGTGCTTTGAAGAATGGGAAAGGTTGGGACAAGAGCTTGCCATATGCAGAATTTTCATACAACACTAGTTACCAAGCAAGTTTGAAGATTACACCTTATGAAGCACTATATGGAAGAAAGTGTAGGACGCCTTTATTCTGGAATGAGACAGGAGAAACTCAAGTATTTGGTCCGGATGTGTTGCTAGAAGCTGAAAAGCAAGTTCAGACCATTCGCGAAAACTTGAGGGCTATTCAATCAAGGCAAAAAGGCTATGCAGACAATAAGAGAAGGAAACTATCAATTGAAGTGGGAGACTTTGTTTACCTCAAGGTCTCACCAACGAGAGGTCATAAGAGGTTTAACATAAGAGGCAAGCTAGCACCTCGTCATATTAGTCCATTCAAGATTTTGGACAAAAGGGGAGAAGCAACATATAAGTTGGAGATTACAACTCATATTTCAGATGTCCATGATGTGTTTCATATTTCCCAGCACAAGAAGTGCTTGAGAGTACCAGAAGAACAAGTGCCAATGGAAGAATTGGAACTAGAGGCGGATTTGACTGATGTCGAGAAACCGGTCAAAATCTTGGAAACCAAGGAGAGAGTCACAAGGAACAAGACTATTAGATGGTGTAAAGTGCAATGGAAACATCATACAGAATCGGAGGCAACATGGGAGTTGGAGGATGATCTCAAGAAGGAATTTCCCTATATCTTCCTTTCTGCATCGAATCTCGAGGGCGAGATTCATTTTAAGGGGGGTAGGTTTGTAACACCCTCATGTTCATGCATCATGCCCTGCATCCATCATAAAATGTGTTTAACATTAATCTACATTAAAAGGAACAAGTTAAAAATGAATTAATAGCAAAACCGCACTTAAGAAATTTTGGGAAGTGCGTACTAGTCCATTCTCGGTGCTGACTAGTTTGATTTCTCTCTGACCTCGCTCAGACTTGTCCATTTTGCTGCGAACTAGTCTATTTTTCTCTCTGGACACTTTCGGACTTGTCCGGTCCGGTGCGGACTAGTCCGATATTCTAATTCCTTGGGAACTTTGCTAAGTCCGTGGACTTCTCCGGTGTTCCAGCGGACTTGTCCGTTTTTCCTCTGATTAAAATTGGACTTGTCCAGTTTTGGTCAGACATGTCTGATTTTCCTCTGACCAAGATCAGACTTGTCCGATATAGTCCGGACTTGTCCAATATCTCTCTGACCAACTTTGTACTACTCCGGCCTTTTTCGGACTTGTACGGTAAATTGCGACTCCGAGTTGATCTCTTGTTTCACGACATGTTTCCTGGGTTTTACGTTAAGTGGGCCTAGGGACGTCGTGCCTAACTCTTTTAGAGCCCATGTGGGACTCTAAACCGACCCCTACTCATCTCAAACTTGAAATCCACCCAACCCTAGCCTCCACCTCTATATAAACAATCTCACCCCTTGGCTTGACATCTATTTGCCACTTTTCAACCACACCCAAACCCTAGTTCGTGAATAGCCGCCACCAAGGATGGAGAAGGAGATCTAGAGCAAGGAGAAGAAGAGGAGGAAACAAAAGAGGATCAAGATCTCCATCAACTTCGCGTTCTTCGTCAATAATTCACCATCAAGTTCTTCATCAACCTTAGAACTTCAAGATCCAAGTGTTGCCTCCAAGATCCTTGATTCATTGGAGTCCTAAACACCCGGTATACCTTCTACTTCCTTTTTATTACGTGAATTCAACCCCAAATCTCCAAATTCACATTGATCTAGAAAACCCTAGTTCACCAATTCTGCGAAGTGCGGACTTGTCTAGTCCCTAGCGATTTTCCTGGTTAATTTTTGTTGAATTAATTCTAAATTCGATCGAATCAACTCCAAACCTGTATAATCTTGTTAAAATCTATTAGAACTAGTTAGTGATTATTAAAAACAACTCATTAACAAGTTCCACCTACATTTGCATTAATCATGCATGTCATGTCATATTGAGTAATATATGTGTACTCTTTGATTGTGTTTCTTGTCTTGTATGTTATTGTGCAGATTAGAAGGATTTGTGCTAGAGAGTGCCGCGGAGGATCTCCAGCACCAAGAGTTTGAAGGATTTTACCCAAACCAATCCCAAGAGCAAGGCAAGTGTCCTTGAAGCATATTGATCCTATTTTTAAAATAAATGTTTTGTTTACAAAATTGCATGCTTGTGTCAATTTGATGGGAATTATGTGGTAGGAAGTTTACTAGATTTATTTAACCATCCTTGTCACCTGGAATACATGGTAGAGTGTCGGGATGGGATCTTTACCTTTTTTCTTTGCTTGATTAATTGAGATGGGAAAACAACTATACCACTTAACTTAATAATGCATTTATGAAATTATGATTAACACGAAATGGTTAATATGATATATTTATGGGTGATCTAAGCAAGCCTGGTATGTGGATGGGTTGGATGATATGGTGGTTTGCTTGCTTTAGATCTAAGGACCGGTTCATGCGAGAATAAGCCAGGACTACAGTGCCACCATGAGGCCAAGTATGGGTGCGGCGTTGCTGATTAATTAGGGATTTGCTAGTGTTGTTTGGACCATTAAGGATGCTCGGGGAAGGGGTAGTCGGATTGGGTTTGTTGATGATTGGTGGGACTACCATGGGATCCGAATGGCTCAATAGGGGCCCTTGGTTGAAGATGTGCTCAGTTGGAGACATCGACACCGGTGAAACCTCAGTGGGGTCTAAATAGGCTAGTAACCCCTTTGTAAAGGCTATTTTGTGATTTCTTTGCCATACACCAAAGGAAGTGTAATTGGTGTAAGGGAGGTTCTTTAGTCACCGACGGGTGATGAAATCAAAAACACGTGGGTAAAATGGTACAAACTCTACAGAGTCTAATAAAACTATCATGATAGCCGTGCTCCCGGTTATGAGCACCTGAACAACTTCCATGATTAGAGGGAAATTGGAATTTGGGATGGTTATGGCCATGGTTTGGTATTAGTTTGGGATGGTAATATGGTTTATGGTATTGGATATGGTTAATGGCAATGGTGAAATCTGGTACATGGATGATGGATATTGAAATATGGACTTGTACTATGTTATTACTTATTGTATATAATTGGTTATTTCACATACATACAATATGTTGCTTTTCAAATGTTTTAATGTACTTTTCAGCACTGAACCATTATTACATCCGTCATTTGAATCAGCTACATGTCATACTTTCCACACTTGCTGAGTAGACATGTACTCACCCTTGCAATTCCCCCCACCAACAGTTGCAGGTCAGGATTGAGAGTTTAACGATGATAACACGGAGTTCTAGGCCGTGTTTGCCGTCAGCTTTGCCTGTGGTGTTGCTTGGAACCGCGCTACCCTATATGCTTAGTTTTCTTGATTAAATTATTTCCACTACAGTTATAGTTCAATAATGATAGTTAGGGTTGCAATATAAGGATTATTTGGATATTGTAATAATACTACTTATTTAATAATTTGAGTTGTGGTAATTATCTGTTTATCATTTGTCAATCACTTGTGTATGTGTGTTAAACATCGTGGGCACAAATATACTGCACTTGGTTCATTTTCAGAATCGGGTGTCACATGGTCTTAGAGGGTAAGTAGGCGGAGTAGAAGGCTTTGGAAGGCTCAAGGATGGTTGTGGTGGCGCTAGGGTTCAAGAGGCTTCAAATAGGAGTCGGGGTCCCCTTTTCATAGGGGTCTCGATAACTAACCGTTGCCAACAACTCAAATCTGGACTAGTCCGACCCTGGACCATGAACTAGTCCTGTCTCTTGGCACCACCGACAATTCGACATCACCGATCGACAAAAGAGGTGACGTCCCCGCCAAATGTTTGAATTTCAAACAGTCATGGCAACCCAGACTAGTCTAGCCAAAAGTGGACTAGTCCGAAGTCGGACAAAATGCTTTAATCCGGCTGAAAACGGACTTCTCTGGGAGAACCCGGACTAATCCGGCCCCTGAGGTGGACAAGTTCGGCCTCCTAGTACTTGGCTTCGGGATCTCACACTAAGGCCCAGACGGGCTAGTCTGTAACCGAATGGACAAGTCCGAACATGGATTGAAAGCTTTAATCCGTCCAAAAACGGACTACTCTGGGTGGTCCAGACTAGTCCGACCTCTTTGGCGAACAAGTCCGACCTCCCAGGACTTAGATCCAAAAACTCTCACCAAGGAAGAACGGACTGGTCTGTACCCATATGGACAAGTCTGAACTCAAACAAAGACCTTTAGTCCGTCCCAAAATGGACTAAACTAGCCACCAGGGCTAGTCTGGCTTGGGGCCCGAACAAGTCCGGTCCTTGGGAATTTTTTTCAAAGGCTTATTACTTAGGTTCTTCTCTCGACCACCCCTTTGAGCCTTCTTTGATGATATCAACGCACTTGATACATGCACCCTCACACTAATACGGCTAGTCTAAACTCAACACAATAGAAACCCTATTTTCTATGCTTGAGTCTTCGACGCCCGTTTCAACCTTTTCCTTTTTGATGGATTTTGTCTCATTTCAATCCTCACACCTGTGCTTAAGATCAACTCAACTCATTTGTCTCTTAAATGTTGTCATCAATCATCCAAAACCCACATGGATGCCTAGATGCACTTTCAACGTTCTTGTACCACAGATATTTTGCCGTTTCTGAATTAGCAGGTGTGATGCGTGGCATGCGGATCCCATGCATTGAAGAACGCTTGTTCTTAATACGATTTTTGTATCGGTTCCCATTGCAATCTATGTAGTCCTATCAGGCCGCCTTTCTTGGGTTTCTCCCAACTACTTAACATGAAAACGGTTTACCTGGTGCGACTTTTTTACCAAGTAGACATGAACCCCCTTGTCATTGGCGAAGGTGACTATGCGATGCATCACAAAGCTCCTCGTGCAGTTGCCATCCAAGCCTTGCAGAGGATAATAAAAAGAGAAGTTTGCATAGTGAAGGAACTCTTACACTTTGATCTGTTTCCTTGCGCATAGAACTCTCCGCTTCCTTTTCTGCATCGTGCTTTCCTATTTGCTCCACTCGCAGCCATGGATCCCGTTCTTCTCCCCTCCAAGCTCGTCAGCAAGAAGGATATTGTGAGTGTTCGAAAACTGATGGGCTGGCAAAGTCCTTCCTTTGACAACACGATGCACTGCCAGAGCATTCCTTTCACCAAGAAACGCTCTGAGGACGTCATGTTCTTCACGGCTTATGCCATAGTTGGATTAGTCCCGCCTATTTCTTCCTTCCTCCTGATGTTGCTGAATGTATATGGCATGTAACTTCACGCCTCGACCCTCATTCCATCCTATTGGTGGCGACCTTCGTATGCCTTGGTGCGATGTGATTGTGCGTGAGGCCCAACATGCCGCTCTTCAAGACATTCTTCACCCTTTGACCAACTGGAAAAGGTTTGGGCCTCATCAGAGCTTATTACTTCCTAAGGCACAAAAACTCTCCATACATGTACATCCCATCTTTCTCCTCTAGGAAGTGGAAGGCTTGAAAGAGTGATTGGGTGATAGTCCGGTTAGACGAGCATGACTGCTTGGAGTTGCCAGCCGCACTTCTCACCACAGACACCGATTTCTTGGAGGTCATTCCAGATCTATCAGCAGAGTACAACCCGATGCTAACAAGGATCCAACACATGGCTGAAGGAGGATTAACATCTCTGTTGATGCTCTACGATTTCTTATCACGACGCCTTGCTCCTCTTTAGCAATGGGAGTTCCCAGACTGGACGTAAAGCGGGGTGATGGACTTCAACCATCTTGAGTGCAGCAATGGAACTTACTTGGATGAGAAGAATCTTCCGTTCACTCTGTCGAAGTTGTACAGTGGTACTGTCTCCAACAACGACATCTTGCCCCCGTCGGACTTTCTTCCTATATTCGTCGTGTCAGAGCTAAGGTCACAACTATTGAAGGAGATGCCGACTCTTGATGATACTAGCATCACCGTGCGACAGAGAGGGGACGCCTCCTGAGGGATAGGCATCTCTTAAGTTCTGGCCTCCAGTCCTCAGGAGGGGTCCGGGTCTGCCTCTACTGGTGGCAAAGAGAAATCTCTTACAGAGCCAAGCCAGTAAAAAAGTTTTGTGTCCGATTCTAGCCGAACCAAAGGAAAAGAACCCGTGGATCTTTCTAGCAAGAAAAGGAAGCTGGAGTAGGTTGATGCAGGCTCTGCCAGGCCAGCTCCGGTGAAGGTGCCATCGCCTAGGGCACGCCCAACTCTGAAGTGTGTGGTGGTCGTACCTCCCACATCTTCAGCTTCAATCCCGGCGGCCAAGCGGAGCACTGGTTCGGAAAGGATGCTCCATCTGAAGCTCTGGTGGAAAAAGGTGTGATGTCAGTCCAGGAGGTCCCAGCGGCTCCGATGTCAGTGCCTGCTTTAGGAACTCCCAAAGCAAAGTCCGAATCATCAGATTCATCGGCGACGGTGGGTGTTGACGGTCCTTAAGTACCATATTTTGACCGTCAATTAACCTCATAATGTGCATAAAAGAAATACAAAACATAGTGGTAGGGCTATACACTAACCCAATTCCACAAGTGTTGGTGTTTATTTGTATGCAGGTGAATTGTTACCCAAAATAACAAAACATGCAGGGATGAATCCATGAAAATGGATTTCAATGAATCAGGCGATGACACGTGGAAGCACATGGATCAAATGGCCCACAAACAGAAGAATAAGAGGAGATCCAACGGTGTTGCACCCATATACATCAAGGGGTCCCACCTAGAAGCCACCTGGAGGAAGCACTCCCCCAAGGGAGGCTTGACCAGGTCGGCCGAACCAGGGGTTTTCCTGGCACCAAACCCGGTCAAATGACACGTGTTGGCTCCTCCTGGCTCCCTAGAGTCAATGGTGACTGATCTGCGCGTTAATTGTGGTGGGAACCGACCCTTCTCCACCTATAAATAGACCCACTCACCTCACTTCCCACACACACCAAAGTTTTAGAATAGTGCTACACTCCAAAGGTTTAGAGTAGTCCTAGAGGCTACCAAAGTAAAAGGAGAGTGTGGTGAAGAGTCTAGGAGAAGGAGGCTTGGGCTTGTCAAGTCCCTCTTCTACACTTGTACCCCTACAAAGGTTTTACTCAATCAAGTAAGCCTTTGTGAATTCAATACAAGTTTGATATTTTATTCTTAGTAGTTTGCACAAGTAGTTACTTGTGGGTTCACTGCTTTAATTCATTAGAGGCTCTAGTTATAGCTTTGTGTTCGAAACAACTAGAGAGTGATTTAGAGCATAAGCATGGTGCTTAGGTTATAAATCATCAGTGGATATCTCGTGGACCCACAGATTGAAGAGGTAGGTAGGTGGTGACAGCCCTATCTATCCTTCGTAATCCTCCACGTTCGGCTATGCCATAGGCTCTTGGCGGGAGTCGTCCTAGTATTGCTAGGAGTAAGCCCGTGCCTGAAGCAAGCATCTACTGCAAACTACCTTGAATTAGGATCAATACTTTGAATTCCTCTTTGTTCCTTGCCTACCAAACAACTTTATGTCCTTGGGTGAGCTAGTTCGAAAGATTAGCACACACGTTCTTTGGATTCGATACCCTTGGGAATACTCCTTAAGGGGAACTGCTACAACGGTATTTCCATGCGCTTGCGGATAACTCTGTGGTGTTAAGAAATACCAACAAGCATTTCTGGCGCCGTTGCCGGAGAACGGTTACTGTTAATCTTCGAACCAAGATCACCCTCGTATCCTATCCCCCTTATCTATCATCTTACCTTTCTTATTATTACCTAACCACCACCATATAAATGGAGCAACCCACCATTCTTTCTTACTCTGCTCTGAAGGGCAAGTTCTGTGAGCCACCGTTTTCGGTGGAACCTATTTGTTCAACCAGCTATGAACTTCGCCCTGGCTTTATAGCCATGGTTCGGGAACAATCCTTCTCAGGAACGGATTGTGAAAACCCTTACCACCATCTACGAGAGTTCGAACAACTGTATTCATGCCTTCTAATCAAAGGTATGACACAAGAAACTCTCAAATGGAAGTTGTTTCCTTTTTCCCTCGAGGAAAAAGCCAAACAATGGTACAACCACTACGTTGGGAAGACAAACGGCGATTGGAGTGAATTACAAGACAAATTTTTTCTTGCTTTCTTTCCCATTGCCTGAATTGTTTCCTTACGAAAGGAAGTACCACGCTTCCAGCAGACGGAGAAGGAATCCATAGGTGCAGCTTGTGACAAATTTTCTCTTTTGAAAAATTCTGGCCCAGATTTGTTAATCCCTGATCCAATGCTTTTGCAACATTTCTTCACGGGATTGAACAAAGAGTCTGCCCGATATATTGACATTACGGCTGGAGGATCTTTCCTCCATAAGACTCCAGAAGAAGGCAAGGATCTTCTGGATAGAATTCTAGAAAATTCTTCCTCCATTATGGGTCTTAATGAGCCTCCCCAAGAGGAAGTTGTGTTTGGAATGGAGGATACACTCTTGGACAAGGATGAACCCATTTCTTTGTTTACCCCAAGCCTTGCCAGAGGAATCCTCTCCTGAACCCGAGACTACGAAGGTAGAAGAAATTCAACCCTCGCAGTTTCCATTTTACTTCGAGGAAGAGCTTTTTGAAGATTATGGAAATACCTCAAAGTATTCTTGCTATAGGTAACCTTCATTGCACCAACTCCACCTGAACCACCTGACGGGGTGTTCATCCATCAGACGGTTAAGGAGTTGACCTCTATCCTTAACAAAGAGTGGACAGCTGAAGTCGAGAATTCACCCGAAATTCTTCGGATGACCTCACCTTTGGCTACCATTTTATGTTCTATTAGAGGGACACCAATGAGAATCCTATACAACCCTACTGTTGGAGAAAATCTCATTTCTGATTCTTGTGCTCTTGCCATTCTTGGTGATGTGCCATTGGCACCAACACGCAAATCCTTCCGAGATTCATTCGGAATCATTCTTGAAGGATGTGGGGTTCTGCAACAAGTGTCTGTTAGACACGATGTTGAGGCTCTCCTAGATTTTCACGTGTTCGAAATCCAAGATTTCGACATCATGATAGGGATTCCCATAGAGAATTTTCTCATGGAAGTTCCTTTGGAAGGAAGTATCAATATCAATCTTGGAGGGAGAAATTTCTCCATGCTATTCTGCATTAAAAGAACACATCTGCAGAATCTCCCATCCAATATGAGCCAATGGAGGGGGTTAGGACTCTTCAATTTTTAGAACCCCTGAAATTACAGGAGAAGAAGACTTCGTCCAATAGGAGGATGAATTTCAGGAGGAAATTGAATTGCCAAAAGAAGAGCCCTCCCCAAAACCTCCTGTTGAGCTCAAGATTCTACCTCCAGGCCTATGTTATGCCTTTCTAAATGGCAACTTGGAAGCCCCTATCATCATAAGTGACAAGCTTTCAGATGATGAAACACTCAAACTCATAGCCATGTTAGCAAGGCATATAGCTGTTTTTGGATATTCACATCAGGATCTCAAGGGAATTAGTCCAGCGTTATGCACCCATCGTATTCCTATTGACCCTGAGAGTGTCCCCTCAAGGGAACCTCAAAGGCTATTGAATAATGCGATGCGGGGAGTTGTCAAGAAAGAAGTCTTGAAACTTTTGCATGCCGGTATTATTTACCCTGTTCCTCATAGTGAATGGGTAAGTCCAGTTCAAGTAATGCCTAAGAAGGGAGGTATGACGGTCGTTCAAAATGAGAGGAATGAATTAATTCCTCAATTGACCGTCACGGGATGGAGGATGTGCATTGACTACCGAAAACTTAACAAGGCAACAAGGAAAGACCATTTTCCATTGCCCTTCATCGATGAGATGTTAGAGCGATTGAAAAAACACTCCTACTTCTGTTTCCTTGATGGGTATTCGGGATATCATCAAATTCCTATCCATCCCGATGATCAAAGTAAGACCACGTTCACATGTCCTTACGGGACCTATGCCTACCGGTGTATGTCCTTTGGACTGTGTAACGCTCCTGCCTCTTTCTAGAGATGCATGATGTCTATATTTTCAGACATGATCGAGGATATCATGGAAGTTTTCATGGACGATTTCTCCCTCTATGGAAAAACTTTTGATAATTGTCTAGAAAATTTAGACAGGGTCTTACAAAGATGCTAGGAGAAGGACCGTGTGCTTAATTGGAAAAAGTGTCATTTCATGGTCCGAGAAGGCATCGTTCTTGGACACTTGGTGTCCGAGGGAGGGATAGAGGTGGACAAAGCTAAAATTGAAGTTATTGAAAAACTTCCACCTCCTATCAATGTTAAGGGAATCCGCAACTTTTTAGGTCATGCATGGTTTTACCGACGATTTATCAAGGATTTCTCCAAAATCGCTTGACCCCTCACAACCCTATTAGCTAAAGAAACTCCCTTACATTTCGATGATGAATGCCTTAAATCATTTGATATACTCAAAAGGGCACTCATCTCAGCACCAATTATCCAACCTCCTGATTGGACGCTGCCATTCGAAATCATGTGTGATGCCAGTGACATTGCTGTTGGTGCGGTCTTAGGCCAAACCAAAGATAAAAAGCATCACGCAATAGCCTACGCTAGCAAAACTCTAACAGGAGCACAACTCAATTATGCCACAACTGAGAACGATCTCCTAGCAGTAGTTTTTGCTATCGACATGTTTAGATCCTATTTGGTTGAAGCAAAGGTCATAGTCATAATTGAGTTGGGCTCCTGTCAGAGTTTTGCTATAGACATGTTTAGATCCTATTTGGTTGAAGCAAAGGTCATAGTCTACACAGACCATGCTGCTTTGAAATATCTTCTTACCAAAAAGGATGCTAAACCCAGGCTAATTCGATGAATTCTTCTACTCCAAAAATTTAATCTGGAAATAAGAGATAAGAAAGGAGTAGAGAATTCAGTAGCAGATCATCTTTCACGTATGGAAGCCACACAAACAATGGACATACCTATCAATGACTTCCTACGAGATGATATGCTCCTCAAGGTGATAGACTCTCACCCTTGGTATGCAGATATCATGAACTTTAAGGTCACGAGATATGTACCACCAGGGGAGAACAAAAAGAAACTCATTTATGAGAGTCGTAGAAACCTTTGGGATGACCCTTACCTCTATCGAGTATGTGCTGATGGCCTTCTTAAAAGGTGTGTCCCATCAATCGAAGGCACCAAAATTATAGAGAAATGCCATGCTAGCCCCTATGGTGGTCATTACTGTGTTTACCGTACTCAAGCAATGATCTGGCAGAGTGGATTCTATTGGCCTTCAATGTATGAAGATACCAAGGAATTCATTCACAGATGTTGGAAATGCTAGAAGCACGGAGGAATCTCTACTCGTGATGTGATGCCCCTAACATACAATCTCCAAGTGGAATTATTTGATGTATGGGGTATTGATTTCATGGGACCTTTTCCTAGGTCTTATGATTGCGAGTATATTCTGGTTGCCGTCGATAATGTGTCAAAATGGGTAGAAGCATTGCCATGCAAAAATGCTGATTCCAAGCAAGCAAGGAAAATGTTCCATGAGATCATTTTCCCACGCTTTGGAACTCCCCGTATGGTCATAAGTGATGGAGGGTCTCATTTCATTGATAAGACCTTCCGAAACTTTTTAAGGGAACTTGGAGTCTAGCATAACATTGCTACCCCATACCACCCACAGACAAATGGTCAAGCAGAAACATCTAATAAGTGAATTAAGAATATTCTGCAAAAGACTGTCTTGAAAATGGGAATGGGATGGAAGAAAAATCTAACCGATGTATTGTGGGCATATCGTACTGCCTACAAGACACCTATCGGCATGTCTCCTTTCCAACTTGTCTATGGGAAGACTTGCCACTCTCTCGTAGAATTGTAACATAGAGCGTATTGGGCCATCAAGCGGTGGAACATGAATCTTAATGAAGCTGGAAATCAACGATTGAAGCAAATCTCTGAGTTGGAGGAATGGAGAGATAAGGCGTACCATAGTGCCAGAATTTATAAAGAGAGAACCAAAAGATGGCACGATAAGAGGATTACGCCGAAAGAGTTCAAACCCGGAGATAAAGTTTTACTCTTTAACTCTAGGGTTAAACTCTTTGGACATGGGAAGCTTAGAAGTAAATGGGAAGGACCCTTCACTGTAGTAGAGACTTCATCCCATGGAGCAATAACACTCCAAGGTGATGACGGTCAACTATTCAAAGTGAATGGGCACCGACTCAAATTATTTCTTGATTCCCAAAAGGATACAGAAAAAGAATTTGACATGGTAAATCTAATCGATTTCCATGCCATTTCTTTCAATTCTGTTTAAATTTTCGATGTCCAACTAATGGGACCATCCAATTCTTCATCTATGAGTCCCATTTAATCGACCCGAGAAATGTGGCCCAAACGGAGCCAGAAGGGGATTGGCTGAACCCTAGGGTCGGCTGACTCTCCCTTCACGCCATTCGCGTTCTGTTTTCTCGGATTGAACCTCCTTGATATCCTCCACAAAATCCTTGGTGAAACGCGTTATTCCCCACCTACTTAAAGGACGGAACAGAGAGGAAAGTTATACACCGCATGGAATCATCATTTCCTCCCGTCCTTGTCATGGCCGACAAGAAGATTGTGCCTCACGCCTCCTCCAGCTCAACCTTCAACCTGAGCGGGGACATTACACCGACCAACGACAAAACTTCCCTCACCTTGGAGTTCGTCATGGCGATCGATGTCAAGCCCCATGATCCCGCCTACGATGACTCCGCGCGGGCGCAGCCCTACACCTCGTAGTGCTATCCGGTCGCTCTCCCCTCGGAGAACGCCGATGAAGTCGACGATGCTATGCCATCCGACTTTGGCTGGACTGAACCCAGTCAAGACACGTCTTTTCCACGGAAAAGACAAGTCTCTCCCATTGTTGCTGCCCAACAAGGAGTTCATGTACACACTGAAGACTAAGAAGGGTGATGTAGTGAGATACCACTACAAGACGCCCACCTGTACCTCGCCGGAACGCATGGGAGATCGCTTTCTTATCCACGGGGTGCGCAAACCCAAAGGAGGCTACGCTAAGGGCCTATTCAAGCGCGTGGATAATCTGGCGATGAAGGAGTCGACGGGCTCATTGATCTCCAAGATTAGGCGACACGTCCCACCACCTGCCATCAACGGGCCACCCGGTCAGTTCGAGGGTTGTGATGAGGACTCTCCTCGCGCCCCTAAACTGGCACAGGTGACCAAGGAGTTCGCTTCTCTCCTCTTGGAGAACAAGAAGCTGACTGACTTGGTGGCTGAAGGGCGCATCGAGAGGGCGGAACTGAAGGACGACATCATGACCCTCAAGGAGGAGATTGACGATGTTCACCATGGCATGAGCGCCAAACTGCGGCGCTTGTGCAATGCCATCGGGGAGCCCGACATCTACAGCGCACCATAGTTTAGATGTCCCGACAGCATAGGATGCTTACTACTTAGGATTTTATTTTATTTAAAAAACATTTGTTTTCTAAAGGTAGGTTAAATAATATAAGCATCCCCATATTTTGATTTCAATAAAGTGAACTTACCGGTTCATCTAACACCGGTAAAGTTCCCCCTTTAGTTTATTTTGTTGAATAAAGAATTCAAGAAACAAGTGTGGGGGAATCATGTCTCCAAGTCACGAAATCCCGACATGAAAAATCAACGTTGCATATCAAACTACGTCACGACCAAATGAGCAAAACGACACAATGAAATAGAGCCATAGAATAGCGAACAAGAGGCCGACCGACTTGTTTTCTGCACCGTACGACTCCGTTTTGCTCCAGAAAATCAGTTTGGATTTCTTTTCCCCAATTTTATGTGCTACCCTGCTGTTTGATTTGATTTCATATTTTGCATTGCATATCTAGAATGAATCAACTCAACAAATTGAAAAAAAAATGGTAGTCAAGAATTTGCTTAAGCTGAAAATTTGAATACTTTATATTTCAGTTCATTACCTTGTTATGATTCCCATAATTCAATAGGAAAAACACATCATCTAGGTGTTTGACTAGTCTTATATGGTAAATGAGTTCTTTAGAAATCAACCTTTTGTTTGAAATTGATTTTGACATTTGTAACTATTTGAAGTCTTGAACTTTTCCTAAATCTCTCATTGGAAATTTATATACCCACCAAGGCCATATGATACATTCATTGAAAACCACAAGCATATGCCACTTTGTTTTTCATTGGACTTTGTCAAACCCGTGACCCAATTGAGTGACATGCATGAAGTTTTTGAATTGAAAACTCTTGTGCACTCCATTCATGCAAAATTTCTCACATTGAGAGTTTGCGTCCATCGATTACCCATTCGTCAAAAAAAAAACTCCATACAATGCAAATGAAAGCCTCTCTAAAAATAAAAAGGAGTAGAAGACATGGCTACAAGAAAAAGAAAAAGCATCCACTCTAGAAAAAGAGTAAGAGTGCTAAAAAAAAGTAGCCATGTTTCATCCTTAAAAAAAAAGAGCAAATTCATGGGAGTTATCACCTCACCCCTCCATTCCATTCATGTGCACAAGAATTTTCCCTTCACTTTGTTCATTGCATAAGTCTCTCATATGATCAAGTTTTTGACTTAGTAACATACGCATTGCAAATGTGTGCCACATTCATCCCTACCAAGCTCCAGATATAGCCACTTTTAGTATAGGGACAAGAATTGGCAAAACATGCCATGGTGAGGACTCAAACACTTTGAGACATTTGAGAGATTCCGATCGAGAAGGCAAGGGAAAATGTTCCTATGACCTTTAAATATAGCAATTGCCAAATCATTTCAGTAGAGAATGATCCAAGGGAACTTCATTCTAACCATTTCAATTTTCAAATACCCAAGATTGATGTGGTAGCCACATACACAAAGGGGATCCATGAATTCAGGTGTAAGTTGAAATATCTGGTATCCTTATTTTCTACCTTATAGCAAATTCATGACAACACTCTAGTTCTTCTTGCCTTCACTCGAGGACGAGCAAAGGACTAAGTGTGGGGGTGTTTGTTGACGGTCCTTAAGTACCATATTTTGACCGTCAATTAACCTCATAATGTGCATAAAAGAAACACAAAACATAGTGGTAGGGCTATACACTAACTCAATTCCACAAGTGTTGGTGTTTATTTGTATGCAGGTGAATTATTACCCAAAATACCAAACATGCAGGGATGAATCCATGAAAATGGATTTCAACGAATCTGGCGATGACACGTGGCAACACATGGATCAAATGGCTCACAAACAGAAGAATACGAGGAGATCCAACGGTGTTGCACCCATATACATCAAGGGGGCCCACCTGGAAGCCACCTGGAGGAAGCACTCCCTGAGGAGGCTTGACCAGGTCAGCCGAACCAGGGATTCGGCTGACCCCTTCTCGGCGCCAAACCCGATCAAATGACATGTGTTGGCTCCTCCCGACTCCCTGGAGTCAATGGTGACTGATTCGCGCGTTAATTGTGGCGGGAACCGACCCTTCTCCACCTATAAATAGACCCCCTCACCTCACTTCTCACACACACCAAAGGTTGAGAATAGTGCTACACTCCAAAGGTTTAGAGTACTCCTAGAGGCTACCTAAGTAGAAGGAGAGTGTGGTGAACAATCTAGGAGAAGGAGGCTTGGGCTTGTCAAGTACCTCTTCTACACTTGTACCCCTACAAAGGTTTTACTCAATCAAGTAAGCCTTTGTGAATTCAATACAAGTTTGATCTTTTATTCTTAGTAGTTTGCACAAGTAGTTACTTGTGGGTTCACTGCTTTAATTCATTAGAGGCTCTAGTTGTAGCTTTGTGTTCGAAGCAACTAGAGTAGTGATTTAGGGCCCGTTTGGATGGATGAAACGTTTCTGATTCTGGGTAGAATCACTTGAAACTGATCCAAACGGTAAAAAAGAGAAACGTTTCAGGGGAGAATCACTCTGAAGTGATTCACTTTTTTGAACTGTGGAGGTGAAACACCTGAAAAGGTGTTCCACACCTTGGAACACTTTGATCAATGGTAACTCGGGTCTAAGTTCTAGAAAAATTACGAAGATTTGCCATCACCTTAGAATGCTTCGGATCAGCGGCCAAATATTTTTTATCTTCGTCTTTTTTCTAAACTCGTCAACGTGATAATACAAACAAAATAAAAACTTACAACAACCAAATAATAGACATGATATGTTACAACGTTCTCACTAGGGGTCAACATTACGACCGGAGACTATTTTTTTATTGTCAACGTCATTACATAATCACAAACATAAATGAAGAACAACAACAAACCAACCAGAGTTAAATGGGTCAATTCAACATTTCTCTCCTCTCTCCTAAAACTGAAACATATATGCTAGCCAAACGGTTTCTAAAGTGATTCTATTCCAGAGTCTGAAACCGTTTCAGCATTGGAACTGAAACATTTCTGATTCTGTGTGAATCTGGAACCATACCAAACGGGTCCTTAGAGCGTAAGCGTGGTGCTTAGGTTATAAAACATTAGTGGATATCTCGTAGACCCACGGATTGAAGAGGTAGGCAATAGGTGGTGACAGCCCTATCTGTCCTTTGTAATCCTCCACGTTTGGCTATGCCATAGGCTCTTGGCGAGAGCCGTCCAAGTATTGCTAGGAGTAAGCCCGTGTCCGAAGCAAGCATCTATTGCAAACTACCTTGAATAAGGATCAATACTTTGAATTCCTCTCTGTTCCTTGCCTACCAAACAACTTTGTGTCCTTGGGTGAGCTAGTTCGAAAGATTAGCACACATGTTCTTTGGATTCGATACCCTTGGGAATACTCCTTAAGGGGAAGTGCTACAACGGTATTTCTATGCACCTGCAGATAACTCTTTGGTGTTAAGAAATACCAACAGTGGGTTCAGATGACTCCGACCGCCCATAGAAGAAGTTCCACACCGATTGAAGCTGTCGTGGCCCTAGGTATGAAGTGACATTAGGAATTTGTCTTCTTTTTCATTTCTTGCTTCTTTCTTATTTTTTATTTTCTCTATTTCTAGAGCTTCGAGGCCAGTCGCTGTTTCTTCTACTCCACCATCCTTTGCGGTGGGATCAGAGATGCCACCAATAGACTATGCCAGCGTTGCAGCTGAATATACGAGACCGGTTGATCCGCCGGTTGATGTCGCGGCTTCTTTCGAGGTCACGGTAGATATTATGGTGGAGTCGGAGCCAACAGCATCAGTGGATGTCACATCAGCTCCAGAGCTGATAGCGGTGCCGAAGCCAACTTTTGAGCCAACATTAGATGCTGAGGTGGTGTCGGAGCCTTCAACTGGCACCACGACGACGCCGGAGCCATAGACTAGCACCATAACGGATCTGCCGTCTGAAAACACAACGGTGCCAGACCCGACGGGTGACACCACGACGGTGGCACTAGAAGCACCGTCTGCTGCCGCGTCAGCGTCAGCACTAGGGGCGGAAGAGATCTTGGAGATCGGCGATAGCTCCAACGCAGTTGGTGAAGGCTTGTCGGAGTCCATGCTTGTGCCATGGACTCCGACAATTATTCCCAAAGAAATTGGGGGCTAGCAGACCCGACAGAAGGTCCAGATTCGATCCCATTGTCTCTTTTTATAGAGAACGCATGCTCCAGTCTACGCCAAGTGCCACTTGGCTTCGACCACAAGAGATTACAATAATTTTAAATTGAGATACATGTCCTCGATCACAAGTCCTTAAGGCTACAAAATAAGCTACTAGTCTCAATCTCTCCCCCCTTTGGCATCAACGGACCAAAAAGGGGAAAATTAAGTGGAATCAATCATCGTTACTGCCTCCCCCACTCTCAATCCTATCTTCATGCTCTTCTTCATCTTTAGGTGCTTGCTGAGGAGGACGAGGAGCGAAGACACTAGCTAGACCAAATGGTGCAACCTCTTGCTCTGAGAGGGGTGCCATTTTAGTGAAATCCTCTTCAGAATCCTCTGAAATCTGAGGTGACCCCATTGGCTCAATGTTTGGCCTCTCACTGATAGCTTTGATGTTGGTCTTCACATATCTTTGATGTCTCTTCTTAGAAAGACTTTTCTTGTGCTACTTAATTTCCACTTTGCGGGAGGATGCAAAGATGGAGGAAAGCATTTTCAGCACACCACTTGACAACTCTCTAGAGTGTGGAGGAGCAGGAGTAGCAGCCTAGGTCCCTGAGCCTTAATGAGCCCTCTTAGATCTTTGTTCCACTGCAGGTGAGGAACATCTTTGATAAACTCTAGTCCTGTGACCTTATCAATCATGTATATGATATAGGGTGCATATGCACATGACCTGTTTGGAGTAATGGAGATATTCACAATGTCATTGTAGATGTATTCAAAGACATTGAAGGTCCTTCTCTTGCTTATCACCTTCATCAAGGTCCTTAGAGTCCCTTGGATGGTTTCTGTATCTCCTTCCTTGGGAGCTATGGTCTTCCTCAGAATTCTGTTCAAGACTTCAAAGAATGGCTTCAAATATTTTGTAGTCGGAGACTTGTAAGACATTCTTGTATCATAGAGGAAATCTAGCTTATCTTTCTCCAGAGGCTTTAAGTTATGAATAATGAGATCATTTTCCAAGGTACTTTCAAGATGAAGTATCCCAGCAAGTTCCTCATAGGTGACACTGTACTTGGATCCATGTTTCATCCATATCATCTTGTCCCCATCATCACGGGCGAAGTAGAGAGTGGAGTAAAATTGAGTTATAACCTCATTGTTCCAGTCCCACTGGAAGGATATGAGATCCTTCAACCCGTGTCTCTCCAATGCCTCTAGGACCTCTTTATAGGATTGGCACATCTTGGATTGGAGGTAGGTAATATTGACCCACTGACTTTCAATCACTGGGTTCCTCATCTTCATGTAAACATGCTCATAATAGTCAGCATGAAAGTTGCTACAGAACCTTGGGTCAGCTGACTGTTTAGGCTGCTCATAGACCTCAATCTTCTTGTATTTGCCAGCCAGTTCATTTCCTATTCCAGTAAAATTATCACTTGATGGCTGCCTGTTGCGGTGAAAAGGAGCCTTCATCTTCAATGCGCCAATTGGACCACTAGCCAGTCATTTGCCCTTGTTGAGACTTCTCTTAGGTGTCAACGAGCTGCCAGCACCTTCCATGCTCAGAGGCTTCTTCACTACCACTCTCTTCTTCTTAGGAAGAGCATCGTCGGGAGGCAAAGAGTGAACATTGTGGTCATGCCTCTTCTTCATAACTCTCTCTTTGGCTCTTTGCAATCTTGCACAATCACGCTCTTCGTCATAATCAAACGAGCTGTCCTCGGAAGCTGACAACATCATGCCTAACGGGGGAATTCAAAGATTGATAAGAATCGATTGTAGACTTTGTGGAAATAAGAATATAGAGGTTCAAATTGTCAGGGTACCGGACTTGTTTGTTTTCAGAGTGCTGACTTGTCCGGAGTACCAGACTTGTCCGCAATTGAACATCAGACTAGTCCGGGCTGACCTATGAACCCTAACTTCCTATTTTAACCAAATCTAGATCAAATGATGCACAACGAGTAGGAATACATCAAGAAAGGTAATGTATGTCCTAGGAATCAAGAAAAATAAGCAAGATTGGAGAAAAGGTTAGAACTAGGGTTGAGTGAGATTTTACCAACATATTTGAAGATTGGAGTTGGAGGAGCGGAGTAGGGTCCGGATTAGTCCGGAGTGGGGAAGCTTCGCGCCGAGGAGAGGATTTCCCTTGGAGAAAACATAGATTTTGATGACTTGATGCAAAAATCGTGTTGGGAGCTCAAGGTTGAGGAGAGAGAGAGCAAAAGCGATTATGAGTGGAGGGAGATGAAGTTCTGGTGGCGGGCTAGGGTTAAGCCCGAAAAATACGGACTAGTCTGGTAGGGACTGGACAAGTCTGGTATGCCAGACCCGGGCCGGTGCTGATGCCAGACTAGTTCGTGTCAGCTGGACAGAACAGAATGGAACAAATTCATTTTGGGAGTTTGAACTAATAGTGATCTAAAGGACATCATTTCACAATTAATCTTCATGAACATGACCAATAAGCAATCAACAATCATACAATGGACATAATTCATCAAGATTCACTAATTTAAATAGTTTTCAAGAGAAATTCGAGATAAGGGGCAAATTTTCGCAAAAATGAGTAAATTTTGAAATCAAAAACAGGTATGCAGTGTTTCAAGCCACATGTCGAGAGTCAAGTATATTAAGTTCATTTCTTAGCTCACAAAACCTCTTTTCATCTATTGGATTGGTGAAAATGTCTGCAAGTTGTTTTTCAGTCCTAACATGTGAGATTACAATGTCACCTTTTAATGAATGATCTCTTAAGAAATGATGATGAATATCTATGTGCTTAGTTATTGAGTGCTCTATTGGGTTGTGTGCAATTTTTATAGCACTCTCATTGTCACATAGGAGTGGAATATGGTTCAGATTGTAACCATAATACCTTAGAGTTTGTCGCATCCAAAGTAGTTGTGCGCAACAACTGCCAAGTGCAACATACTCCGCTTCGGCTATGGAAAGAGCAATGAAATTTTGCTTTTTAGATGACCATGAAACTAGGGATCTGCCAAGAAATTGGCAAGTCCCTAACATGCTCTTTCTATCGACTTCGCATCCTGCATAGTCGACATTGGAATATACTATTAAGCTAAACTTGGATCCTTTGGGATACCAAAGGCCAAAGTCGGGTGTGTGCATAAAGTATCTTAAAATTCTTTTTACAGCTATTAAATGACACTCTTTTGGTGCAGCTTGAAACCTTGCACACATACAAACACTAAGCATGATATCTTGCCTAGATGCACATTAATAAAGTCCTCACTAGACCAAACTAGTCTGATATTAGATAGAGACAAAAATGGACAAGTCTGGTATGAAATCAGACAAGTCTGAACTTAGTCAGAGAGGAAAATGGACAAGTCCGGCAGAAAACGGACAAGTTCGGACAATCCGGGGACTTAGTAAAATTTCCAAGGGATGGGATTAGCGGAGTAGTCCGCAATGGGCCGGACAAGTCCGAAACCAGTACAGAGAAAAACGGACTAGTCTACAGGAAAACGGACATGTCCAAAACGGGTTCGGAGGGGAATTCGGACTAGTCTGGGGAAAATCGGACAAGTCCGCACTTCTCAGACTTTTTTAAGCGCGTTCTTACTTCTAATTCATTTTAAACTTGTTCCTTTTTATGTGGATTAATGTTAAGCATATTTAATGATGTATGCAATGCATGATGCACGAAAATGAGGGTGTTACACCATTGGTATCCAAAGAGGCTTGTTGTTTTCCATGTTGAAACGCCTAAGGATATCTTTCGTGTACTTAGTTCGATGCACAAATGTTCCCTCTGTAGTTTGCTTGATTTGCATCCCCATAAAGTACGTGAGTTCTCCCATCATACTCATCTCAAATTCCGAACTCATCATAGCTGAAAACTTGGACACAACATCATGTGAAGCACAACCAACAATAACATCATCCACATACGCTTGAACGAATAGTGAGTCATTGCCATGCTTAAGTAGAAAAAGAGTTTTATCAACTTTTCCCATGGTAAACCTCTTTTCAAGTAAGAATGTTTTTAACCAATCATACCATGCTCCAGGGGCTTGTTTAAGACTATACAAGGCTTTCGACAATTTGTAAACATGATTGGGAAAATCAGAATTTTTGAAAACGGATGGTTGCTTAACATAAACCTCCTTATCTATGTAGTCATTAAGAAAAGCACTAACATCCATTTGGTATAATTTGAAACCATTAGATGCAACAAATGCTAATAAAATTATTATGGCTTCTAACCTAGCAATAGGACCGAAAGTTTCATCAAAGTCTAGAACTTCAACTTGTGTGAAATCTTGAGCAACCAACCTAGCTATGTTACTAACCACAACCCGATCCTCGCTTTGTTTATTTTTAAACACTCATATAGTTCCAATTAAAGTGTGATCATGAGGTGGAGTTACATGTTTCCAAACATTATTTCTTTCAAAATTTTCAAACTCTTCTTAAATAGCAATTGTCGGTACCCTACGTGTTGGCTACTCCACGATACCGCAAGTAAATTAATGGAGTTTCTCCTATCCGAGTTGAAGACCTACAAAGGCTACACGTGTCCCACAGCACTGGACCCGCCTCCCTCATTCGGGTAGCTCCAGCACTGCCATGTGTAACGTAAGGCCGGACCTAGCTCCCTTCATAGGGAAGCTCCGGTCATGCCACATGTCCAGTGACCCCGGACCTAACCCCCAATAGAGGAAGCTCTAGTGCTGCCATGTGTATAGTAGCTCCGGACCTACGTCCCAACATAGGGATGCTCTGGAGCTGCCACGTGTCAAGCCTTCGGACCTAAGCATGCAACGGGAAGATTGACGCATCTCCAACGGTGTGGACATTCAAGAGGCCATTAAATAGTCATTACAAGACCTGATTACGTGTCATTAATGCAATGTTAATGACACACAATCAGAGGACTATTAATACTGGTAACTCTGCCATTTAAGGTGCGTTATCACCCTGTTAATCATACTTAATACATGTAGATCGTGTATTAGGGAATTAAATACTGCCGGGGCCACTTGTCGGGCCAGGCAACCTCTGTAACGGCCAACCCTTAGCATATAAAAGGGTTGTGCCACACGGTAGAAACCAAGTCGACTCAACTCCAAGCAAGCTCATACGCACACAATCAACCTCACACTCATACAATCAGCCACCCCGTGGAGTAGGGTATTACGCTCAAGCAGCCCGTACCACATAAAAATCCCTTGTGTCATCGTCTCGTTCTAATCTTATGCGCTCCCCAACCGAAAACGAACCTCCGCGGACTACGCTTTAGTAGTACCGGGGGAAGTGTCCTAGTTCACACTTTCACATTTTGCATGCTAGGAAGGGGCCGCCTGAAATTTCGATATGGTGAACTCCGCCGCAGGATCGTCCAACAGCCACGCTAAGCAACTTGCTGGAGGAAATCCCTCCAACGCACAACAGCCAGCTGGTGTTGTTGTCTCGACGGGCGTCATTCCACCACCACCACAATCTGCTTTGGAAAACAATGCTGGATAACAGGATGGTGTCTTCGCATCGGTCACTACATCAACGCACAACAATCCTGAGAATAGGATCAATGCGGCGCGTACTCTTCTCCAACGTCCACCAATGCCCAAAGCTCCTCAAGGCGCAATGGAGCAGTGGCGCGCTTATGTGGAACATATGGTTGCAGCCGCAACCGATGCCATTAGCAACCAAGGTCCGCCCCCTTTAGGGCAGGCATCTTCTCAGCGTAGGACCTTTTCTGGAAGACTTGGTCCTCAAGTTTAATAGCACAGGAGATGTGTTGTGTCCCAACAAGTGACATCACTGTCTCTGGGGCATGCTGCACCCATACTACGTTGAGACTCTTGATGCATTATTTTTGGTAGAAGCTCGACCATTGATACAGGTGATAGGATGGCCGCGTCCATATCGAGCGTGCTCGTGAGAGGCGAGAAGCTTGTGAAAAACCTCCTACTTTGGGAGTAGGGGGCGGCTGTTCAGCCCTGGCCATGCACCTTAAAATGGTTCAATGACCACAAAAGTTCCGACCTCATATGTCGGAGAAGTACGATGGGACTATCAACCCCGTCGAGTTCCTCCAGATTTACTCCACCGCCATCCTCGCAGTTGGAGGCAATGAGGCTGTGATGGCGAACTACTTCCCTGTGGCTCTAAGTGGGATGGCCAGGTCCTGGTTCATGAGTCTTCCACTAGACTCCATCAACAGTTTGGCGGAGCTGTGCCACCATTTCAACGCCAACTTTGGGAGCTCTACACCCGACATGGCACCGAATTGGACCTATTCGCCGTACAATAGAAATCAGGAGAGTCATTGTGATCTTTCATCCAACGATTTTCTCAGTTACGAAACACAATTTCTTCTATCTCCAACGCTTCCATCATTGTCGCAATTCGACAGGGGGTTATAGATAAGAATATGCTGGAGAAGCTGACATCAAAAGAAGTCAGCAACATCAGGGAGCTCTTCAGCCTAGATGACAAATGTGCTAGGGCTGCAGAGGGCCCGGAGATGCACTCCAAACCAGCTCTGGAGGTTGGTAGAAACTCCTCCAAGGCTGAAGCCACTGCTTCCGATAGTGGAAAAAAGAAGAAAAAATCCAACGGCAAGAAGAAGTTGTCGGCCGGCACGCCTACTGCTGCAGCTTCGGATGGCCGGGGGCCACGTCCCAAAAAATGTCCTTGGCCATCATCTGAGTACAATGGTGGTCAAAGCATGTGGTGTCTGATCCAAGAAACAGACACTCGCAATTTTGAAGATTGCTGTGAGGTCCTGAACCTAGTTGAACGCTGCAACAAGCATCGAGAAGAAGCTCCTCTCCGCGAGCGGGAAGGAAAGCAGAAGGTCGACGAAGGCTGATCTAGAGTTAGGCTCCCAGGACCCCAAGAAGTTCCTAAAGGATGGGTACAACACCGTCAATAAAGATTCTGACATCTCCGACAACGAGCGTCGGAAGACTCCCCATACAATATATGGAGGGTCCTGCGACATTACCTTCATCGCATCCTCAAAACCATGCGTTGGGAGATGGCTGCCACAGCTCCCACCGCCAAGGGAGAACCCCATCGAAAGTGGATGGACACTCCCATCACTTTTGATGCTTCAGACTGCCCGAGGAATATGATCGGAGCTGGTCAACTGTCGTTTATGGTTTCTCCTACCATCAATAACGTCCAGCTCTACCATGTCTTGGTGGATGGAGGTGCGGTGCTCAACCTCCTCAACTATGAAGCGTTTGAGAATTCCAGCTCTGAGTCTTGAACCTGCGCCCCTCACGTCCCTTCTTCGGAGTATGTATGGGAGCTATCTCTCCTCTCGGATCAATTATACTCCCGGTGACCTTCGGGACTCGGGACAACTATAGGACCGAGAAGTTGGTCTTCGATGTAGCACACATCAACTTACCCTTCAACACCGTCCTAGGCAGGCTAGCCCTGTATAGGTTTATGGTCGCAGCTCACTACGGCTACTTGGTGTTGAAGATGCCGACTCCTTTAGGCATTCTCCGGATTCGCGAGGATCGCACTGCGGGAGTCACAGCGCAGGAGGAAGCATCCGACAAGGAGAAAGCTGCTCAACCTCCGAGCTCTCTCCACCGAGGCTCAACCTCTGCACCTCGTGTGCAGCAAAGCAGTGACACTGACATTCCCGTCAAAGTCATCCAAATCGGTTCTGATGCTGCCTAGACCACCCGTATATCAGGAGGTCTCGACAACAAATAGGAACTCATGCTCATCACTTTCCTCTGGGCGAATGTCGACGTGTTTGCATGGCAACTGTCACAAATTATTGGGATCCCCAGGGAGGTGATTGAGCATGGCCTGAAGATATATCTTGATGCGCGAACAATACACAAGAAGCCCCAGAAACAATCAGTCAAGCTACATAACTTCATCAGACAAGAAATCAAGAAGCTGCTCAAAGCTGGATTCATCTGGGAGGTTCATCATCCAGGATGGCTGGCAAACCCAGTTGTTGTACCCAAGGCCGGCGGGAAGCTTCAGATGTGTATCGACTACACCACTTTGAATAAGGCATGTCCAAAAGACCCATTTCCACTACCTAGGGTAGACCAGATAGTGGATTTCACCTCCGGGTGTGAACTATTTTGTTTCCTAGATGCATATTTTTGATATCATCAGATCCAAATGTCTAGGGTAGATGAAGAGCATACTGTTCATAATAGTAGATGGGTTGTATTGTTATACTGCCATCCTTTCGGTCTCAAAAATGATGCTTCAACTTTTCTATGAGCCATGCACAAAACATTTGGAGAGCTCATTAGGGACTTGGTGGAGGTCTACGTCGATGACATCATCGTGAAGGTGAAGAACAAGGAGTAACTCCTTTACAACTTGCAAGCCGTCTTCGACAAGCTGTGTATTACGTGCACCAAGCTAAACCTGGACAAATGTGTCTTCGGGGTTAGCTCTGGGAAGCTCCTTGGATTCTTGGTGACTCACCGAGTAATCGAGGCAAATCCGGCAAAGATCAAGGCTATTGAAGATATGCAACCCCCAGCCCACATCAAGGATGTCCAGAACCTAATTGGATGTCTAGCATCGCTCAACCGGTTCATCTCGAGACTGGCAGAGCGAGCACTTCCCTTCTTCAAGCTATTAAGGAAGTTCGTACCATTCCACTGTTCTGAAGGAGCAAAAAAGGCGTTCCAAGAGCTCAAGCAGCTCCTCACCACACTATCAATCCTGATAGCTTCGAATCTTGGTGAGCCTGTTTTGCTTTACATTTCAGTAACTACAGAGGTTGTTAGCATGGTCTTGGTCGCGAAGAGTCCGGAGCCACCTATAGTATAGGAGCCCAAACCCCTCCGAGAGGGTCTGGAGATACCTGAAGGTGAGTCTGTGTCCCATCTCCCTACCTCTCTCAACCGAGGGAGTTCTTACGGCTGACGAAGAAGTTCCGACCCCCTCCGAGAGAGTCCGGGAAGCTCAACAAGAAGGTATGTACCCCTCCGAAGGGTCTGGGTTGATGAAGAAGAAGCTCCGAACCTTCCCGGAAGGTCCGGACTGTCCAGCGACCAGTGTACTTCATCAGTGAAGAACTCCATGACGCCAAGACTTGATACATTGAGGTGCATAAGTTGCTCTATACAGTTCTCATCGCCTCAAGGAAGCTACGTCACTACTTCCAAGCCCACAAGATATCAGTGGTAACCTCCTATCCACTGTGTGCCATACTACATAACCCCAACTCTACGGGAAATATTGCAAAGTGGGCAGCGGAGATGGTAGAGTTTGATCTTGAATTATTGCCCCGACATGCTATCAAGAGTCAGACATTGGCTTACTTCGTGGTGGAGTGGACCCCTTCTTCATCAAATACAGGGGGCCACAATGAGAAAAAGTCAGAACCCAAGTTCTCCGTCTTCACCGAGCCTCATTGGACTCTCTACTTTGACGAATCTATGAAAAAGCAGGGGGGCAAAGCTGGAATCCTTGTCCACGCTCCAACCGGGGAGAAGGTCAAATACATGGTACCCCTTGACTTCAAGGAAACCAACAACATGGTGGAGTGTGAAGCTCTCATTTACGGACTCAAGGTCGTGCTATCCTATAGCATCAAGCATCTACTGGTGATGGGTGACTTGCAACTTATCATCAAGCAAGTCAAAGGTGAATGCAGTTGCAACAACCCTCAACTAGTTGCTTACCTCCTTGAAGTCCAGAAGTTGCAGAAGGACTTCCACGTCCTAGACCTCTGCCATGTACAGCGTCTGAACAACACAGAAGCTGATGAACTCCTGACAAAAGCTTCAACCAGAGCTTAAGCTCCCGACAGAGTTTTTGTCAGGAGGTTGTCAAGACCTACCGCTCAGCCTACCAAACTGAGTGAAGGGGGCGAGACCAGCACCTAGAAGCTAGCGGTCCCGGTGCCCTATTACCATGGCGTCCACCAAGGATCGTAGGCATTGTAGGAAGCTATGAGCAAACCAGTGCACAAGATCCGGAGGCTCAAGTTAGCTCCGATGCATGGATCTCAGAGATCCGGAGCTATTTGAAAGACAACATCCTTCCTGAAGACAATGCATCTGCTGACCGAGTCGTCAGATTGGCTAAAAAGATACACGTTGGTAGAAGGGGATCTCTACCGATACGATGCCAACAGCGTTCTAATGCGGTGTATTGCCCGGGAAGAAGGCCGTGAGCTCCTCGCGGAAATCCATGGAGGCAAGTGTGGGAACCACACATCTTCCCGCACATTGATTGGTAAAGCCTTTCGGCATGGCTTTTCCTGGCCTACAACACTCCAGGATGAAGTTGGGCTGGTAAAACAGTGTCAAGCGGGCCAATTCCATGCGAAACAAATTTATCGGCTCAGTCGCTACAAATGATACCTCCTACATGGCCATTCGCTGTGTGGGAGATGGATATTTTTGGACCCTTCCCAAAAGCCTTCGGAGGTTACAGGTTACTGTATCTCGCCATCGACAAGTTCACTAAATGGCTAAAAGCTACTCCAGTTGTGACAATCAACAAGCAATCTACTATCAAGTTCTTGAAGTCCATAGTCTGTGTCGAAGTGTGTAGACGACACTTCCCCCAGTACTACTAGATCGTAGTCCGCGGAGGTTCGTAATTTCTTGGGGCGCGCGTGATATTATGAACGAGACAGTGACACAAGAGTTTTTATGTGGTTCGGTCCGCCTGAGCGTAATACCCTACTCCACGGGTGGTTGTTGTATGTATAAGTGTGAGTTGCTTGCTTGGGGTTCAGCGAGCCTCCCCTTTGTACCGTATGGCATAGCCCTTTTATAGTTCAAGGACTGGCCATTACATTGTGAGTCTGGCTCGACATGTTGCCCCAGTGTTCTTTAATTACCTAATACACAATATGTGTGTATTAAGCATAATTAGCAGTGTGATAACATGCCTTAATGGTGGCGTTACCGGTACTAAAGGTTTTATGATCATGTGTCATTAATATGGCATTGATGACATGTAATCAGGTCTTGTAACGGTTGCTTTGATTGCCCCTTGAATGTTCGCGCTGTTGGAGATCTATCTATCTTCCCGTTGCTGTATTAGGTCTGGAGGCTCGACACATGGCAGCTCTTTAGCTTCCCTCTGTGGGGAGGCAAGTTCGGAGCTGCTATACACATGGCAGCACTGGGGCTTCCCTCTACTGGGGGTTAGGTCCAGGGCCCCTGGACACGTGGCACGACCGGAGCCTCCCTATACAGGGAGTTAGGTCCGGCCTTGCTGTACACGTGGCAATGCCGAAGCTACCCTAATGAGGGAGGTGGGTCCAATGTTGCAGGACGCGTGGGCCTTCTGAGGTCTTCAACTCGAACAGGTGGAACTTCATAGTGTTTCTTGTGGTACCGTGGGGTACCCGGTACGCAGGGTACCGATAGTGGCCCACGGGCCCACCACTAGGAGAAATCCTTTGGGTTAAGTTATTCTACCAAAGGTGGGGCCATCTTCGATTCTTGTGCTGCGGCATCGAAGGTCTTCTGATGTGTCATTGGGGTGATGGTCCACAGTTAAACCATCTCCACATGGCTTTTTTTGAATGTGACAGGTGAGATCCACGCATATGGATCTCACGCAATTGAAGTTCGTTGGTTCCCAATACAAAAACCGTATCAGTTCTGAGCGCCCTGTCAGGCCGTCGCCTCGGGCTTCCAACTCCTCATCATGACAACGGTTCATCTAGGGTAATAACTTCGACTTTTTTGTAGAAGTGGACCCGGGCTCGTTTGTCATTGACGGGGTAGATTTTTAAAATGTGTTCTTGATCCCGTCGCGGTTTCCAACCAAGCGTTGCGGAGGCTTACTTAAGAAGGAAAGCCCGCATGTGCAGAGGACTCTTTACGCTTTCATTCGAACTTGCACTCGGAGCCTCCAAACTTTTGCATAGCCCTTCCATCCTTTGCTCCCCTTTGCCGCGATGGAGTTGGGTCTTCCCCGCAGCAAGATCAAGAGTAATGAAGATCTGTCGATGGTCCGGACCTACATGGGGTGGTCCAGCAACCCCTTCAACAACGACATACACTTCAGCAAGCTCTCCTTCAAGAAGGAGTGCACCGGAGAGATGGTCTACTTTTCGTCGTACGCCATGGTGGGTTTGATCCCACCCTTTTCAAGCTTTCTATTGATGCTGCTGGATTTCTACGGCCTCCAGCTTCATCACCTCTGCCCCCACTCCTTCTTACTAGTGGCAACCTTCGTCCACTTATGCGAGATGTGGGTGGGTGTGCCGCCATGCATCGAGCTCTTCCGAACCTTCTTCATGGTCCAAACTACTAGAAAGGGAACAAAGCTAATTGGCTTCTACTACTTTGTGAAGTGCAAAAACTGCCCCCTCAAGTACTTGAAGACCTTCCCCTCCGAAAAGTGGGACAACTGGAAGAAATACTGAGTGATCATCACAGTGGAAGAGCACGAGAGGTTGGAGTTGCCTAAGAGCCTCCCCAATGTCAACACTGACGCCTAGAATGCAGTTTTGTAGCTGTCTGAAGCGTACAAGTCCATCCTGACAAGGATCCAAGAATGCGTAGAGGGTGGAGTGACCCTTCAGATGGTCTTCGGCAATTTCCTAGTGAACAGATGGGCTTCGCTAAAGACAGTGGAGTGGCACGCATGGGATTTCAATAGTGAGTTGGATCATAACCGGATTGGAGCCGGTTTGAATACCAATTTGGATGATGAATCTTTGAAGCTCCATCTTCAGAAGTTTTAGAATGGAGCTATCTCCCATGACGTGTTGACTCCACCGGCTGCCTTCCCTCTCTAAACATGGTACCAGAGGTCAGTAGGGAGCTAAGGAGGAGAATACCGGTCCTAGACGACCTCGGCGTGGTTGAGAGATGCAAGACCTCTGGGGTTGCAATCCCCGGAGCTTCAGAGAGGGTGGCCCCCACTGCTCCAAGCCAGATGGTTGACGATGTCGACAAGGGCAAGGGCAAGGAGCCCACCGAATCTTCCAGCTGGAAGAGGAAGCTGAGACATGCTGATGGGAGCTCGCTCAGGTCGGCTCCGTCTCCAACACCTTCTTCCCCCCGGCCAAGCAGGACTTCGGCGGCCACACCTCCTTCATTGCCGGCATCCTCGAGGGGCGCCAGCTCTGGTAAATCAACTCTGGCTCCAGTGCTAGTCATGAGATCTAGGTCCGGAGGTTCTTCCTAGTCGAGGTAGATCTCGACTGAGGTGACACTGACGACTACGGCAAGTTTCGGGCAGCAGTCCGGAGCCTCCACCACACCGGCGATGGTGGGTTCTGGCTTTGGCCGCCCGATGAAGAGGTTCTGCGCTGATTGGAGCGGTAGCATCCCAAGGTAAGCTTTGTCATCTCACCTTGAGGTGCTAATTTTGTCTTTATAATTTCCTGAATTTTTCTGATATTTTGTTTACAAGGTTTCGAAAAAGAAGTCCAATGCTTCGGCTCCTGCTACAGCAATTGAGGTTGTGCAGGCGGAAGCTCCGGCTTCAACCCCAGTGCTTTCCCAAGTCGTGTCTGACGACACAACAGCTCCGGTGCCAGATGTCGTTGATCTGGATCCAGAGATGATGCCTGAAGCTCCCGTTGTAGTGCCCGACCACGGGGGAGATGTTTGTGAAGAAGCACCAGCGGATGTAGTGCTGGTAGCTGAAGCTCCAACACTGGAGATTGAGATGGAAGAAGCTTCAGCGTTTGAGTCGGAGGTAACCAAAGATCCATCCCCTGTGTCAGAAGTTGTTGAAAAAATCCAACAATAGAGCCGAAAGTGATTGGAGTACCAACTTCTTTGTTAGAGGTTGTTGAAGCTCCTCCACCTGAGCCGGATGCAACCAAAGTACCGACGCCTGAGCCGGTGGTGGTAGGGGCTCCGGGTGAAGCTCTAATGCCTGCCCCGGAGGTGGTTACTCTGGAGGTGTTCATGTTAGAGCCGAAGAACCCAGAAGAGTCAACGGCAGGCCCCCCCACGCATAGAGCCGTCGGTTGAAGATACAGCAGGGGAACATTCTTTGTCAGCTCCGGAGGTGGAAGTTCTCATGGTGGGACCCTCCTCGGCCACGGCAGAGGCAGTAGAGCTCCCGGAGGGCGGCCTTAGCGCCGTAGAGTTGCAGAGGATCCGCTCGAGCTGGCGGGTGAGATCCAGGCTGGTCCAGAGCTCCAGTCTGCGCCAAGTTCAGCTGGCCTTCGACTATGAAAGCAAGACTCTTGAAGAAGAGCGCAACACCTTGAGGCATTGGCTCAACAAGCTTCACTATGAGATGAGGCTGACATAGTCAAGGCTTACCGACCAGCGGGAATGGGTGGCTAGAGAGAAGGTCCGGCTAGCGCAGATGGGCCGGTTGCTGAAAGAGCGGGAAGCTACCATTAAAGCTCCCGACGAGAAGGCTCGGGAGATTCTCGAGCATGCTAAGGAGACCAATGAGGCTGCTGACGATCATCAGGACAACCTCAATGAATTGAATCAAAAGCTCCTCAAGTGTCGGGCGGACCTCGACGAGAGGGAGGAGAAGCTCCTAGAGAAGCAGGAGGATATTTTGAAGAGGGATGAGGAGCTCAACCAGAGACTATTTCTGGGAGAGCAGAGCTTGGTAGACCGCACAAAAAAGTTTCAGTAGCAGTGCAAGCAGGAGGAGAAGAAGAATTGGAAGATGGGACAGGAGCTCTCCAAGAGAGAATCTGATGTCGCCACAAAGGAGGAGAAGGTGAAGGAGAAGGACCTGGCAAACCGCCGGAACCGCATCAACCTCTGGGAGTCAGAGCTTGCTAACCGCGAAAAGCAAGTGGATGAGAGTATTCAGCAACATGCCAAAGAGGTCGAGCGCGTCACTCGGAAAGGTTTAGATCTTGCAGCCACTAGGCGTCATTGGCGGAACTGGGGAGCATGAGGGCGGCTGTCCCAGTAGGTCTGGACTTCCTGGGCATGCTAATAAAGCTTTGGTGCCGCTTGGCTTCGGTCCGGTACATCCGGATGACACGGAGCCGGAGCTGGACAAGGCGCTGGTGGCATTGAGCTCTACCAGCAACAAGTTGGACATGATGGGTGACATCATCGTCGACCAACTGGAGAAAGAGGGGAAGTCTCTGGCTAAGAACGTTGTCGAATATGTGCTGACGTGTTTCAAAAGCCGGAACCCCCAACTATCTCTAGATCCGATGGTCGAAGGGCCCATTGCCGAAGAGGAAGATGCCGCTAGAGCCAGCGTTCATGAAGCTACCGAGAAGGTTGCCTCACTTTTCCATAGGACTTAGGACCTCCAGTAGCTAGGACCTTTTTCTTTTGCCTTTTACTTGTAATCCTCATTTTGTAATCCAACTCTTCAGATGAATGAAATCCAATCTTCTTGAATGAATAAATTCCATTTTGTGTTTGTCTTCAATACATTGTCCTTTATCTTGTTGGCCCCCTGGTAGATGTAAACAATTTAATTGCGAACATGTACCAAAAGGATCTGAATATGTCTTGATGACATGGACACTTCGAACTTGTAGCTAGAACATTTAGCTCTTAGGTCCAAAGTTTACTTCTGACATCTCCAAAGACCCTTTGTTGCATTGATGATGGGCCCCTGGGAGGTGTCAGAGTTTGGTAGGTCCGACGGCGCCCACTACAACCACATAGAGCGTCGACGACGGGCCCCCTGGGGGTTGTTGGAGCTTGGTAGGTCCGACGACGCCCACTTTCAACATGTAGAGCATCGACGGCGGGCCCCCTGGGGGTTGTTGGAGCTTGGTAGGTCCGAATGCTCCCACTATCAACGCTTATAACATCGATGGCAGGCCCCCTGGGATCGTCGGAGCTTCTTGGCTTCAATGGTGTCCACTTGTCAATGTATTATTCGTCGATGGCGGACCCCCTTAGGTTGATTTTTCCACCATCTTCATTTAATCTTCATGTCGGCAGCTGGCCCCCATGAGAGTTGTTAGAGCTTTGTTAGCTCCGAGGACGTCCACTTTCCTGTATAAAACGTCGACAGCGGGCCCCCTTGTGGTTGTCGGAGCTTAGTAGCTCTGACAGCATCCAGCATCGCCATGAGTTTTCCATTTTTACTGCACATTAAAGACAAGAAAAATAGTAAAATCCATCCTCTCATCTATAAGTTGTTTGCGGCTTACTGTTCTTATTTGAACATTAGATCTGAAGGAACTCAACATGATAAAAAGTTAATTGATGTATTCTCTTCAAATTCGAATGCCTTCTGGACCCGCCCTACTGAGGCCTGCCGAAATATAGGTAGAGTGGCATACTTAGGGTGTTAGACCAGTCTATGTCGATAGCGCACTTCGGACCTATCATTAGCTTTGGCGTTCATGCTAGGAGACCATCTGGCAATGCTAAGATCCAAATAAGATCAACAATATAACTTGTATATTATGTGAATAACTTGGACTAAATCTCAAAAAGAATTGCACAACTTCGTTATAGACAAGAAGGGAAAGATAACAAAAGAAAACGAGCCTGTACCAATGCACGTGGAGTCTGCTTTCACACAACAATGTCTTTCATTATAGGTCCGAACTACAGGGGAGACAAAGACACACTTAGGGTACGAAACAAGGCCAAGTGTGCTATTCATCTTGTTCTAGCTCATGGTAGGTAAGCCACACTTTCAGTACAGGGACCGTGTTAGGTGGGCTTCAACTGCCTGGACCCTCCCGGAGGGGTCCGAATGTTCTTCTTTAGGACCTACCCGACTCTGTGTATAGACTCTATAACTTACATTATGTGCAATTACAGACTCACCTCCGTGAGACTAAGCATAAAACTTACAGAGGTGCTCGATGTTCCATGGATTGGGAAGCGGGGTCCCATCCTCTGTTGCTAAGCGAACGCATCCGGGATGGGATACTTGGATCACTCGAAAGGGACCTTCCCAGCTGGGGGAGAGTTTGTTCATCCCTTCACGAGTTAATATTCTCCATAGCACCGGATCACCTTCTTCAAGCTGTCAGTTGCGCACATGCCTTTGGTGATAGCGCTGGAGCGTCTGGCGATATCGTGCATTCCAAACTGCAGCTTGGCACCTTCCCACGTCAACGAGGTCAAGGTCTTCACGCCAAAGCTTGTCCTCCGCGGCTTCGTCGAAGGTCCAGACCCAGAGCGACCCCATGGTGATCTCCGGAGGAAGGACTGCTTCAGCTCCGTACACCAGGAAGAAGGGTGTCTCTCCAGTTGACCAGTTAGGTGTTGTCCTGCTTGCCCATAGTGCAGACGAAAGCTCCTCTATCAAGTTGGCTCCATGTTTCTTCAGGCACTCATATGTGGGCGTCTTGAGTCTTTTTAGTATTTCTGCATTTGCTCTCTCGGCTTGGCCATTACTTGCCAGGTGAGCTACTGATGCGTAGCTGACTTGAATGTTGAGGTCTTCGCAATACTCTTGAAATGCTGCACTTGTGAATTGGGTTCCGTTGCTAGTTATGACCCTGTTCGAAACTCCAAATCTGTAGACTATGGACTTCAAGAACTTGATAGCTGATTGTTTGTTGATTGTCAAAACAAGAGTATCTTCTGGCCACTTGGTGAACTTGTCGATGGCGACATACAGGAACCTGTAACCTCTAACAGCTTTTGGGAAAGGTCCCAAAATATACATCCCCCACACAGCGAATGGCCATGTAGGAGGTATCATTTGAAGTGTCTGAGCCGGTGTGAGTTTGATTCGCGTGAAACTGGCACGCTTCACACTTTTTTACCAGCTTGACCGCATCTGAGAGTGTTGTAGGCTAGTAAAAGCCGTGCCGGAAGGCTTTACCGATCAACATGCGAGAAGACGTGTGGTTTCTACACTCGCCTCTATGGATTCCCGTGAGGAGCTCACGGCCTTCTTCCCGCAAAATGCACCGCATTAGGACGCCATTAGCACCGCGCCAGTAGAGATCCCCTTCTACCAACGTGTATCTTTTATCGAATCTGACGATCCGGTCAGCGGACGCACCGTCTTCAGGAAGAATGTTGTCTTTCAAGTAGCTCTGGATCTCTGAGATCCATCCATCAGAGCTAACATGAGCCTCCAGATCTTGAGCACTGGGTTGCTCGGAGCTTCCTGCGGCACCTACAACCCTTGGTGGACGCCATGGTAACAGGGCCACCGGGACCACCAGCTTTGAGGTGCTAGTTTCACCCCCTTCGCTTGGTTCGGCGGGCTGAGCGGTAGGTCTTGACAACCTCCTGACAAATACTCCATCGAGAGCTTGAGCTCCAGTTGAAGCCTTCGTCGAGAGTTCATCAGCTTCAGCGTTATTGAGACGCTGGACATGGCAGAGGTCCAAGACATGGAAGTCCTTCTGGAGCTTTTGGACCTCAAGGAGGTAAGCAGCGAGCCTTTGACTTGCTTGATAATGAGCTGCGAATCAACCTTTACCAGAAGTTGCTTGATGCCATATGATAGCGCCACCTTAAGCCTATAGATGAGAGCTTCATACTCCACCATGTTGTTGGTTGCCTTGAAGTCAAGGTGTACCATATATTTGACCTTCTCCCAAGTCGGGGCGAGGAGAAGGATTCTAGCTCCGGCCCCTTACTTCTGCACGGAGCAGTTGAAGTAGAGATTCCAGTGAGGCTCGATGAAGACCGGGACCTTGGGTTCTGGCTCTTGCTCACTGGGGCCCCCTGGATTTGATGAAGAAGGGGTCCACTCTCCCACAAATCTAACCAATGCCTGACTCTTGATAGCATGTCAAGGCAATTCGAGATCGAACTCTGCCAGCTCTGCAGCCCACTTTGCAATATTTCCCATAGAATTGGGGTGATGCAATATGGCATGTAGTGGATAAGAAGTTACCATCGATATCTTGTGGGCTTGGAAGTAATGATGCAGCTTCCTTGAGGCGATGAGAACAGCATATAACAGCTTATGCACCTCAATGTATCGAGTCTTGGCATTATGGAGTACTTCACTAATGAAGTACAGTGGCCGCTGGACTGTCCGGACCTTCTCGGAAGGGCCCGGAGCTTCTTCATCAACCTGGAGCCTCCCGGAGGGGTCCGGATCTTCTTGTTGAGCTTCTTGGACACTCCTGGAGAGGTCCAGAACTTCTTCTTCAGCCAGGTGAACTCCCTCAGATGAGAGAGGTTGATCCTCGGGCAGCTTGCCTTGAAGATCCGTGCCTGGGGGCTGAGATCCAGACTCGCCTTCAGGTAGCTCCGGACCCTCCCGGAGGGGTCTGGGCTCCTGAATTGTGTCTGGCTCCTATCTTTCCACGACCAGGACCATGCTGACAACCTCTATAGTTGCCGAAATGTAAAGCAAAAGAGGATCATCAGGGTTCAGAGCTACAAGGATTGGTAGTGTGGTGAGGAGCTATTTGAGCTCTTGAAATGCCTTCTGTGCTTCTATAGACTAGTGGAATGGCCCGGACTTCCTCAATAACTTGAAGAAGTGCAGCGCTCGTTCAGCCCATCTTGATATGAACCGGCTAGCACAGCTAGACATTCATTTAGCTTCTGGACATCCTTGATACGAGCTGGGGGCCGCATGTCTTCAATAGCCTTAATTTTTGTCGGAATTGCCTCAATTCCTTGATGAGTCACCAAGAATCCGAGAATCTTCCTAGAGCTAACCCCGAAGACACATTTGTCTGGTTTCAACTTGGTGTGCGTCACGCGCAACTTGTCGAAGAGGGCTTGCAAGTTGTCAAGGAGAGACTCCTTGTTCTTGACCTTCACAACGATGTCATCGACGTAGACCTCCACTAAGTCTCTAATAAGCTCTCCAAATGTTTTGTGCATGGATCACACAACATTTGAAGCGGCGTTCTTGAGACCGAATGGCATGGCAGTATAACAATACGACCCATCTACTGTTATGAAGGCAGTATGCTCTTCATCTTACCTAGACATTTGTATCCGATGATATCCGAAATATGCATCTAGGAAACACAATAGCTCACAGCCGGAGGTGGAATCCACTATTTGATCTATCCTAGTTAGTGGAAATGGGTCTTTTGGACATATGCCTTATTCAAGGTGGTGTAGTGGATACACATTCAAAGTTTCCCGGCGACTTTGTGTGGGGACCGGAGTCCACACATCCGAGGATCTCATTGGGTGGTACCGTGCGATGCGGCACCTAACAGCACACACAAAAAGGATACCAAAACATATAAAGTTTTCATTTCATAATAAGAAGAGTTTACAAAAGAGTGTACAACAAGGGTACACACGCAGCGGAGAATACATACTCAAAATCTCACCTAACTAAGCAGGAAAAAAGGCGTCCATGCCCTAGGACGATTCTCACTAGCAACACGAAGAGCAAACAGCAGCGGCGTGGCTCACATGAGATTTTATCTCGACACCTCGAGTCTCATGTACAACCTGAACAGCAGAAATAAAACTAATACCTGCAAAAATCGTTAAAGCGCAAACGTGAGCATAAGGCTCAGCAAGACTTAACCGTCTCACTAGACATATGCAAGGGGACACTAAACATAGGTAAGGAATAGCATAAATGGACTCGCCTACAAGTGGATCCTTATAATCAGGTTTTAAGTAGCAAAATGACATTCTCCAAGCACGGCACATCATGGGTTCCACAATCAAACAAGAAACGCTTTACCGATGATATGACATGCGCAGAGCACATAATGCTATTACAGCTAAAGTATGGGGAAATTGTAAACTTTTAATTATACTATCTCTAAATCATACAAGGTTGCAAAATACTTATAAATCAATACAATATGAATTTCTGACTTCTTTAGTATTTACTACGTCACGACACAGTGAACAAGTGGTACTCTATTACTGCGAGGGACAGTGATTGCAATCAGGACACACCCGGACAACACGACACATACGTCGTTCGGAAGTGTCAGCGAGCACACCCGTACCTACATAACACTTCAGTACTAGGCGTATATGGCAACCTTTCGCAAGACACTCAAATGCCGAACCGGTCGATCCGTCACGGGCAGGAGGTCCCTGCGTGGGGCGTACTCTGACGTGCCCACCAGCGGATTTACACCTTGCTACCCTCAACCCACACCTATAAAACGGAACGGTATGCCTCGACACCCAAGTGACCAAGCTACGTCAGTTTATTGGATTCCATATGTCCATTATGTTGCCGGTACAATTCAAGCTTGTCCAGCGGGGCCGCATACGGACGGGCCTTAATCAACACAGGCAGGGCTATGCGACCGAGACTCAATTCTCGCCGCTTCCTATCCATTCCCTACCCGGTCTCAGTTTCATTATATTAAGCCATTTTCCATCCAACCATTCCTGTGAGATACATCTCTCGCGAGTAGATTCCAACTACTCGACTTCTACCGGATTTCCTATGCATTAGCAAAGCAGTTACTACAGGTCAAACTGTAACTCGTGCCAAATAAACCCCTGGGATTTTTTTGGTCATGCAAGTGGAGTATCATTCACCCTAAACGTAATGCACAATTCATATACTATTCATCATAGTGATAAAGCAAAAGTTTATAAACGACTTAAATGCAAACCGGGGCTTGCCTTAGTTTGCGACTGAACAAATGTCAATTGTTAGGGCTTGATCTTCCTCTGGAGAACCTGCCATGGAACCTCAGTGGAAACACCTTGGCCTTCTCCTCCAAGCGAAGCTCCTCGTCGATCACCTACCATCACGTTTCCTATCGACATGATATGCATATAAGTAATTAAGTAATTAAGTAATTTAAGAAAAGACTCCACGGGGTTGTGTAAACTCTAAGAATGAGGAGTTTGACTAGGAAGGACAGATATCCCTCTGTTGTGAGAATGAACAAAGGATGAAGTCAAGTGGTCATAGTAGTATCGAGATGTGAATTGAAAGGTGCAATGTAAGCACACATTGCAACTTGGCACTCAACACTCGACGCTATGCCACTCAAGGATGATACATCTGAATGGTGTGGAAGTGTTGGACTGGTAGTGTAAGGATGACTAAGCGATCAAGATGGAGCATGGAAAGCTTAAGGCATGAGTGAACTGTGCAACAAGAGGTTGTGATTTAGAAGTCGACCAACGAAGTTACACAAACTCATTAAAGAGTAAACCTAATTACGTGACAAGTGTGATCGCAGGGTTCTGATAAGGGTGAACCAGGGTGAAACCCTAGCGACACTTGGGAGTGAAGTGAGATCGACATTGCTTGGACTCAAAGAGTCGTAACAAGCCCTGTTAATCTGATGTGAGTACCAAGACAACATTGAAATGACCTTTAGGTAAAGTAGTTTCTACGGCAAGCTTCTCGAGCATTGTTCAAGTGCTTACACGACACTATTGCAGTGTCCTTTGCAATATTGTCCAGATGAGCTCGGTGAACTCCTAGAACTCGAACATGATGCGAGACCTTGTCGTGACGATCATGCTTTGCCATCACGAGAAGATCGGATTAGCGAGGTCCACCTCGACCCGGACTCGTCAAAGGGGTGAGCGGAATCTCGAACACCACTTCATGAGTCGAAGAGTTAGGGACTCGACTTAGTTGTCGACAAAAGACTCGACGAACCTACCGTCGATGAAGAGGTACACCTAGGTAAGCAATTCTGCGAACGGAAGGGAAACGTCCTCGACACAACTAAGAAATCCTTATCCAAGGTTCAACTTGGACTAGTTCTCCTCGTCGGTCGCAACGTTCTCGCAGTATTCTACCCTAGGTCATCGGTGGTCACCAATACACTCAGTTTGACCTAGAAGGCATTTCATCGAGCATTTAGGCTACACCTAGGACTCGACGAGTCTTGCCTCGACTAAACCCTAATTTGGCTAAACGACCATTGTACGACGAGTCGTGCTTGTGTTCCAGCACCACACACATTACAAGAACCCTCCATCTCGATGCCAGGGCACGATAACGGCTCGGAGCGTCACGACGACGTCATATGGTCAACGACGTCGACGCGGCTCATGGTGGAGCATCACGAGCACGCACGGACAGGTCGACGTGATACAAACGACAAAGGAGGTCAACTAGGGGACTCCTATAGAAATGATATTAACGCGGAACATGGACGTACGACTTGACGACATATGAGTAACCTTAGCGATCACGACGAACGGACGTCGGTGACATCAAGCAAGGTATTTCAGGGCAAGGCTCACCTTGTAGGCATTTCGCCGAACACCTTGGTGTGTACTTGAGTTCCATCGCGTCATCACCATTCAAAGGGTATCTTGGCACATGCACTTGTCAATTGCCACCCCAGAATAGACCTGCATCCATAGACCAGCATTGAACGGCAACACACTTAGTTTCGCCTTGCAACCATTTTATCGAACACCTTGGCTGCAGTCACTGATCCAATCACTCTTGCAAAATAAGAGCTAACCTTGGACCAGTTATCGATGTCGGTGTGTCAACGACGTGTTCCTGCATATCCTCCATCACACCCATTACTTACTTTTCTGCTAGGACATGGCCTATGAGCAGAACGCCTTCTCACCCTTATAGATGAAGATGTCCCTGTTCTGAGGCAGCCTCCTCATGCAGCAGCCGCAGCGGCCGGAGGCGACGCCAGCCGGCGCCGGGGCAGCCGACGGTCGGTCGGTGAATGGCTCGACGGTGAACACCACCTTCCCGCACGCGCCTGCCGGACCACCGCGGACCTCCAGCGTCTCGCCGCCGAGGATGTGCGTCGTCCTCGGGTTCGCGCCGCGCGCGATGACGCAGGTGTACTCCTCGGAGTCCTCCGCCTGCCCCGGGACGCCGCCCGAGGCGGTGGCGACGCTGATGACCGACGCGACATCCTTCTTGAACGCAGCCGCTGGCTTCGGCTTCGGCAGCCCCGGCTCGAGGAACGGCCTGATGGAGTCGAGGAACGAGGTCTTCCCGCCGAACAGCAGGGAGCCGGCGTCGGCGGTGAGGGCGTCGACGAGGCCGAGACCGACCCTCGGCAGGCTGGTCAACCTGAGGTGGTTCTTCAGGTCCAGCGGCGAGGTCGGGCTCCAGACCGAGTCCGTGTCCGCGCCACTGTCGCTCAAGCCCTTGCCGCTCAGCCGCACGAAGAGGCCGGGCATCCTGAAGAACCCCGTGGAGGCAGTGCTCCTCGGTCCGCTCGATACCACCATGGCAAATGGCTTGGTCTTGCACTCGCAGTAGCTGAGCGCGATTAACTCTTGCTTGGTGCTGGTTCTTGGGGCTGCGGCGACGCTCTGCCTTGGACGAGGGGAGGAGCTGGCCGCTTAAGCAGAGGAGGGAGAAGAAGCTGGGTCGGGCGGTGATAAGGACAGAGAGAGAGAAGCAAATTTGGTTTTTGTGGCTAAGAATGACATGTGGGGTCCACTCCAATTCCCCCCTTATCCACTTCAGTCCAGATGTAAAATATTTCTTTCCATTGAGTTGGTTACTAGTGGGGTCCACCTTTTCCCTAGTACTGAGGATAAGTTTGACATGTGGGTCCCACTCTCTTCTTCCTTCTCTTTTCAAAATTCAAATGGAGCTAGCAAACAAGCTTCAAAAATAGTCAACTTTGGCCCAGTGACTAAATAAAATGTGGAGAATTTTATGGTGCAATCAGATTTCAAAACTGGGCAAGTTGAATTTGAACTCAGGTTTGAATTTGAATTCAAGTGGTGATACTTGACTCAAGGAAATAAATAGTAGATTAGGTTCAAAAATCCTGAAACTTTGAGGTTAACCTTTTTGAACCATAAGGGACCTCAGGAAAAATTTGGAGTTGATTTGGACAAGGTTGAGCACAAAGTTTAAATTTGAAGTCGACGTTGATTAAACTCTCAGTACGTGTCCAATAAATGGAAAACGTGCTTCAAAAATTTTGAAACTTTACCGAGAGTCTAATTGGAATATTAGTAGGTCATGGAAAAATTTACGGCCTGAGATTTGAATATTTTTGGATGTCCCATTGTAGGGTTGGAATAATTCCTTTTTCTTTCTCTCTATTTTGTTTTATTTTCTCCTTTAATTTTTCATTGAAAATGTGAATACTTGGAAATTAAGGATTCTTCACCTTAAGTTCCATTCCACATCAGCAACCATGTTCTATATGTAAAGTTTTAACAAGTCCCTATTTTTAGTGAACATAGTTTAACTCATATGGCTCATGTGAGTTTGGATTTCCAAGTCTATTTTCAAAATTTTTAAGTTCGCATTTTTGCGTTTTTGTTCTTCCGAAAAACGGGCTTTTACAATCCTTCCCCCTTAAAGGAATCTCGTCCCGAGATTCTAAGGAAGAGAGAAAGTTAGGCCGAGTTGTTGATGAGACAACCATCGCCTGGCATGTGATTGGAGAAAGAGACTCTTCGTCTTCTTATTGCATCTATGGTTTGGATGCTCGGCGTGACTGGGATCACACCGTAAAGTTTGTAGCTTAGAAAGCTATATTGATATATTGGGGTCTTCTTCTTTTCGTCAAAAGGAAGTAAGCTTCTGCATTGGAGGACTTTAGAACTCTAAGATAGTTAGGTGTTCTTAACTCTGGGTGTTTCTCTTACGAAGACTTTGCTGCCCTGGTCTTGTGGCTAAAGCAATGTCACCATCCATTACGAGTCAAGGAGTTCCAAGACCTGATAATTAACTGATAACCTCGCGAAAAGAAGGATGCAGAGTTTTAGCGAGGTCGAGAAGTCCATAGGAAGCTCCTCGCAACTAGAAACAATCAGTTTCCAGGACTCAAGTTGATTTGAGTTTCAACGGGTCAAGGACAAAGGCTCAACTTTGTTTTGGTCACAAGGTGTTAAGTGGTTTCCCTTGTGCCACTCAAGATAATGAAACAAGTCGAAGGCGTTGCGAATGAAAAAGTTGATCACAACTCAAAATTGTGAGACACAACGTAGGTATTTGAATGGGGTCATATATTCTTGCTCAAAACTCATTAGTAATTACGTTTCATGATGCATCACAAGTGGAATAATGTTATGCATTAATGATGCAACGCTGGCCAGCTAGAAATGTAGACGGTATGATGCATTCATTATTATGCTTTGAGCAAAAATAGGTAGGACAATCCAAACACAGTCAGAAGTATCCCAAATACAGGAGGATTGAATAAACTTGGTCATGAAAGGCGCTAGACAAGACTTGCTACTTTCATATCTCGACCAAGTTCGATGGTTTCAAGGTAAAAGTATTAGCAAGGAATGGTGAGGTTCATCTCAAGGCAACGGAGTGTACAAAATGGAGCAAAGTGATGGAACTTTTTATTGATCGGAAGTTCCCTAAAGCTTGTTAATCACAACTTACAGGTAATTGTGGTTCCTTAACAATGGGTCAGGTTTTTCATCTCGTAGTTTTCTTAAAGTACTATGTTTACCCCTTAAAAGGTGCGTTAGGGTTGACTTCAGAAGTGGCAAAGAGAGTAACCTTTGAAGAGTAAGGTTCTCCTCACTTCCGTAGGTTGCACTAAGTGGTTGACAAGGTACTGTGCTAGGCACGACCTTGGTTAGTAATCCACATTCTTGCTAAAGAATTTCCAGCTCATACTACTCACTTATGGCTTCTCGTCTCAAAGACTGAAGCAAAGGAGTGGTTTAGCGTGAAGAATCAACTGACTCCTTTAACTCGTTGATCGAGTTTCACAAGAAACGGGGTTCAAGGTAATCTGTTACTTAAGCTTCTCATTGACTCGATGAGTCAATGCTATACTCGGTCCTACTTACTTGAGCATTGCTTCCCGCACGTTGGTTCGGTGTCGATGTACCTTGGTATGACACCTAGGTGAACGTAACACTTCAATTACTAGATGAACTCCTTCCCCCTTAAGATTCAAGCTAGGTGAGCAAGAAACTTACTCCAAGCAATATTTATGGGGAGGGTCGTCCAACTAAGGGAAGTGTCGTACATGTTCAATGCACAATTAAAGTGTGAGATGCAAGGTTGCATAGCCAAAACACTAGCATGTGCATCCGAGCAAAAGGGATTTGCCTTAGTGTAATACTGAACTCTAAAGGCAATTATTATTGGGTCTCAACACCTAGGATGTTATGAAACTCCTCGAGTTGAACTCGAGAACCAAATCCATAAACACCCAAAAGGGTCATCACCCGATTAAATCCTAGTGGAGGATGAACAGCTTGGACGCAACTTCGATTTTGGCCAAGTAAATGGCAAAATCAGATCTTGAGGAGAACAACAAAGTTAAAGTAAAATTCAATACCCTTCCAAAAAGTATTGGTTTGCCTCTAGATCATCTCTGGTTTGCAAGTTATGCAATTTTAAAGTTAGCAGATTTCTCTGCACTTTCAGCAGATTCTGCTTAAAAAGTAACAGTTTTGATCTAAAGTTTTCAGGCTGTTTTGATGGAAATCTGGAAATATTCTTATTGACGAAGTTGTAGCCAATGTAATACGCTTTCCAGAATGTACTTACTTGTCTTCATATCAGCTCTGGCTCAAAAGATATGAATTTTTGAAGTTAGGTAAAATTTCAGTATTCAGAACTGAATTCAGTTCAGATTGACCACTCTGTATTCAAACTCGATTTGGAAATGGTAGATGACCGATTCAGGTCTGGAGCCAACTGCAAAAATTGTAGCTGACTCTCTAACCTCTCCAACGGTTACTCGCGTGACACCATTGGATCAAAGGTCTGCGAATTATGGATTAAATTCAGAGGTGTACAGATTGCTGTCCAGTTTGGGTATGCCTGGACAGTCTCTGCAATTATCCAAATTTCACCCTTTTAGAAAAGGATTCTGGTCTGGTGTTGAACAGAAAACATGTAGGGGACTTCCAAATCTTTCTAAAGAGTATTTACTTGCCCTCGTAGCACTTCTGGTTGAGAAGATATGGCATTTGCAAGTTGACAGTTTTTCTGAAAATTTGGACAGCACCTCCTTTGTTTAAGGCTGATTTTGTCCACAATTTTCAAATATACAAACATCAACATTTGCAAAAGTAATACATAGCAAACTTGTTGCATACATTCTCAGGATCCTAGAAATGTAAAATACGAAGCCATTCGACAATTATACAGCGAGTTATGCGAGAAACAGTAACTGTATACAGGACTGTCCACTCGCTGTCCAGATTTGATCAAGTCTAGAAATCTGAAATTTTGAGTATGTTAGAGATGGATTCCGCTCTGAAGTTCTATAGAAATGTTGTAGAGGACTCTTTAAGTTTTCCATACATGTATAAACATGCATAGGTTGCATTTCTAGTTTAACAGTTATGGCTATTTAAAGTTCAAAATTTTTCTGCCTGTTTCAGATAGCATCGATATACATGTACTATCTTCAACTCTGTTTTTAATTAGTTTTAAACTGAATTTGAGGTATCACTGAATAACAAAGTTGTAGAATAGCTCTTCCACTTTCCAGAAATGTATCATAATGGAATAGAAGAGCTTTCTCCAAAGAAATATGACAAAAATTCAGATGCTGGTCCGTGTAGTTTCAGAACAGCAGCTGCTGTGATAATGGTGCATTTTCATCACCATAAAAGCATCTTTTGGCTTGGAGGTCAATAGGAAACTATTAGAAGACTTCAAAAGCTTTTCAAAAAGTATTCACTTGCCTCCAAAGCCCTCCAGGTTGAAGAGATATGGAATTTCAAAGTCAGGTCCATTCTGTTCGAAAACAGAACTCACCGGCTTCGAAACACAAGAATTTGGAAACAAACTCAAATTTTGAAACTTAGCTCAAAACTCAAGTCCGATGGCTAGAACTTGATTCACAACTAATCATTTCCTTTAGAACCAAATGGAATCTTAAAAGAGACTTGACAACCTTCTTATCCATAGCATATCACTATGGATCTTCAAACTTAACCAAAGTCTTACTCCGGCGAAGTCGAGCTAAACTCTCGCCAGGAGTAAAGAACTTTGGTTCACCTACTCTTGAAAAGAAACATTTTAATTTGTCCACAAGATATCAGCAACTGATACTTGGACTCAATATGAATATGAAGTCATTTCTTTCGTGGGGGATGGTCAAAGTATCAAGTGTGATACTGACGGTACTACGTGCCTTACTAACAGAAAAGTCTAACCCGGTATATCCGGATACGTCTAGAGGTGGTCCTACTATCGATCACTCGCAAACGTATTCTACACGGGTCGCTACCGGAGTTAGTGTACCTGCAGAAGACAAACAATCCCCTTTCACACCTTCACACCTCAAGGGCGGCACGGGGAAACACGACAGGCAGTCACAATAAGATATAATCAAAAGTAAATGCATACGACTCTGGTGTGAGTCGCCCTCGAGCGAAGTCATGTCTCGAGGTACATGGCTGTAAATACGTCTGTACAGCAAAGACTCCCGTACGAACCGGCTTATACACGCTCGGGCATACGTGTTTCGCATGATCCCATAGAACATGAATAGTTCTAGAGATGCATACTATCGGGTTATACACCACCCGACGGGGGCTCCCACTAATTTTGTGTCACGCTGGGGTACCGCGTGTCATATGTTCTCAGAAACATGGAAAGTTTCAAAGACTCATATTGACTTTCCGTGCTAAGCCACAGAAATTTCACATACCATATCTCGTATGCAGAGTTTACCGAGATTGATCCGCTCTCGGCGGCGTACCTTACCTCTTACCTTGAAGACAGAGCGTCGTTACAGAATAATATAACAAGTTAGTTCACCACCTTTATGACTTATACTAGTAATAGTCCTTAATGGGCATATAGCTAAACCTCACTCGACTACTTCGGAGTTTTCGAAAATAGGCTGTTTTCGAGCGTGCTATTCCCAATGAAGCTCTGATACCATGTCTGTGGGGACCGGAGTCCACACATCCGAGGATCTCATTGGGTGGTACCGTGCGATGCGGCACCTAACAGCACACACAAAAAGGATACCAAAACATATAAAGTTTTCATTTCATAATAAGAAGAGTTTACAAAAGAGTGTACAACAAGGGTACACACGCAGCGGAGAATACATACTCAAAATCTCACCTAACTAAGCAGGAGAGAAGGCGTCCATGCCCTAGGACGATTCTCACTAGCAACACGAAGAGCAAACAGCAGCGGCGTGGCTCACATGAGATTTTATCTCGACACCTCGAGTCTCATGTACAACCTGAACAGCAGAAATAAAACTAATACCTGCAAAAATCGTTAAAGCGCAAACGTGAGCATAAGGCTCAGCAAGACTTAACCGTCTCACTAGACATATGCAAGGGGACACTAAACATAGGTAAGGAATAGCATAAATGGACTCGCCTACAAGTGGATCCTTATAATCAGGTTTTAAGTAGCAAAATGACATTCTCCAAGCACGGCACATCATGGGTTCCACAATCAAACAAGAAACGCTTTACCGATGATATGACATGCTCAGAGCACATAATGCTATTACAGCTAAAGTATGGGGAAATTATAAACTTTTAATTATACTATCTCTAAATCATACAAGGTTGCAAAATACTTATAAATCAATACAATATGAATTTCTGACTTCTTTAGTATTTACTACGTCACGACACAGTGAACAAGTGGTACTCTATTACTGCGAGGGACAGTGATTGCAATCAGGACACACCCGGACAACACGACACATACGTCGTTCGGAAGTGTCAGCGAGCACACCCGTACCTACATAACACTTCAGTACTAGGCGTATATGGCAACCTTTCGCAAGACACTCAAATGCCGAACCGGTCGATCCGTCACGGGCAGGAGGTCCCTGCGTGGGGCGTACTCTGACGTGCCCACCAGCGGATTTACACCTTGCTACCCTCAACCCACACCTATAAAATGGAACGGTATGCCTCGACACCCAAGTGACCAAGCTACGTCAGTTTATTGGATTCCATATGTCCATTATGTTGCCGGTACAATTCAAGCTTGTCCAGCGGGGCCGCATACGGACGGGCCTTAATCAACACAGGCAGGGCTATGCGACCGAGACTCAATTCTCGCCGCTTCCTATCCATTCCCTACCCGGTCTCAGTTTCATTATATTAAGCCATTTTCCATCCAACCATTCCTGTGAGATACATCTCTCGCGAGTAGATTCCAACTACTCGACTTCTACCGGATTTCCTATGCATTAGCAAAGCAGTTACTACAGGTCAAACTGTAACTCGTGCCAAATAAACCCCTGGGATTTTTTTGGTCATGCAAGTGGAGTATCATTCACCCTAAACGTAATGCACAATTCATATACTATTCATCATAGTGATAAAGCAAAAGTTTATAAACGACTTAAATGCAAACCGGGGCTTGCCTTAGTTTGCGACTGAACAAATGTCAATTGTTAGGGCTTGATCTTCCTCTGGAGAACCTGCCATGGAACCTCAGTGGAAACACCTTGGCCTTCTCCTCCAAGCGAAGCTCCTCGTCGATCACCTACCATCACGTTTCCTATCGACATGATATGCATATAAGTAATTAAGTAATTAAGTAATTTAAGAAAAGACTCCACGGGGTTGTGTAAACTCTAAGAATGAGGAGTTTGACTAGGAAGGACAGATATCCCTCTGTTGTGAGAATGAACAAAGGATGAAGTCAAGTGGTCATAGTAGTATCGAGATGTGAATTGAAAGGTGCAATGTAAGCACACATTGCAACTTGGCACTCAACACTCAACGCTATGCCACTCAAGGATGATACATCTGAATGGTGTGGAAGTGTTGGACTGGTAGTGTAAGGATGACTAAGCGATCAAGATGGAGCATGGAAAGCTTAAGGCATGAGTGAACTGTGCAACAAGAGGTTGTGATTTAGAAGTCGACCAACGAAGTTACACAAACTCATTAAAGAGTAAACCTAATTACGTGACAAGTGTGATCGCAGGGTTCTGATAAGGGTGAACCAGGGTGAAACCCAAGCGACACTTGGGAGTGAAGTGAGATCGACATTGCTTGGACTCAAAGAGTCGTAACAAGCCCTGTTAATCTGATGTGAGTACCAAGACAACATTGAAATGACCTTTAGGTAAAGTAGTTTCTACGGCAAGCTTCTCGAGCATTGTTCAAGTGCTTACATGACACTATTGCAGTGTCCTTTGCAAGATTGTCCAGATGAGCTCGGTGAACTCCTAGAACTCGAACATGATGCGAGACCTTGTCGTGACGATCATGCTTTGCCATCACGAGAAGATCGGATTAGCGAGGTCCACCTCGACCCGGACTCGTCAAAGGGGTGAGCGGAATCTCGAACACCACTTCATGAGTCGAAGAGTTAGGGACTCGACTTAGTTGTCGACAAAAGACTCGACGAACCTACCGTCGATGAAGAGGTACACCTAGGTAAGCAATTCTGCGAACGGAAGGGAAACGTCCTCGACACAACTAAAAAATCCTTATCCAAGGTTCAACTTGGACTAGTTCTCCTCGTCGGTCGCAACGTTCTCGCAGTATTCTACCCTAGGTCATCGGTGGTCACCAATACACTCGGTTTGACCTAGAAGGCATTTCATCTAGCATTTAGGCTACACCTAGGACTCGACGAGTCTTGCCTCGACTAAACCCTAATTTGGCTAAACGACCATTGTACGACGAGTCGTGCTTGTGTTCCAGCACCACACACATTACAAGAACCCTCCATCTCGATGCCAGGGCACGATAATGGCTCGGAGCGTCACGACGACGTCATATGGTCAACGACGTCGACGCGGCTCATGGTGGAGCATCACGAGCACGCACGGACAGGTCGACGTGATACAAACGACAAAGGAGGTCAACTAGGGGACTCCTATAGAAATGATATTAACGCGGAACATGGACGTACGACTTGACGACATATGAGTAACCTTAGCGATCACGATGAACGGACGTCGGTGACATCAAGCAAGGTATTTCAGGGCAAGGCTCACCTTGTAGGCATTTCGCCGAACACCTTGGTGTGTACTTGAGTTCCATCGCGTCATCACCATTCAAAGGGTATCTTGGCACATGCACTTGTCAATTGCCACCCCAGAATAGACCTGCATCCATAGACCAGCATTGAACGGCAACACACTTAGTTTCGCCTTGCAACCATTTTATCGAACACCTTGGCTGCAGTCACTGATCCAATCACTCTTGCAAAATAAGAGCTAACCTTGGACCAGTTATCGATGTCGGTGTGTCAACGACGTGTTCCTGCATATCCTCCATCACACCCATTACTTACTTTTCTGCTAGGACATGGCCTATGAGCAGAACGCCTTCTCACCCTTATAGATGAAGATGTCCCTGTTCTGAGGCAGCCTCCTCATGCAGCAGCCGCAGCGGCCGGAGGCGACGCCAGCCGGCGCCGGGGCAGCCGACGGTCGGTCGGTGAATGGCTCGACGGTGAACACCACCTTCCCGCACGCGCCTGCCGGACCACCGCGGACCTCCAGCGTCTCGCCGCCGAGGATGTGCGTCGTCGTCGGGTTCGCGCCGCGCGCGATGACGCAGGTGTACTCCTCGGAGTCCTCCGCCTGCCCCGGGACGCCGCCCGAGGCGGTGGCGACGCTGATGACCGACGCGGCATCCTTCTTGAACGCAGCCGCTGGCTTCGGCTTCGGCAGCCCCGGCTCGAGGAACGGCCTGATGGAGTCGAGGAACGAGGTCTTCCCGCCGAACAGCAGGGAGCCGGCGTCGGCGGTGAGGGCGTCGACGAGGCCGAGACCGACCCTCGGCAGGCTGGTCAACCTGAGGTGGTTCTTCAGGTCCAGCGGCGAGGTCGGGCTCCAGACCGAGTCCGTGTCCGCGCCACTGTCGCTCAAGCCCTTGCCGCTCAGCCGCACGAAGAGGCCGGGCATCCTGAAGAACCCCGTGGAGGCAGTGCTCCTCGGTCCGCTCGATACCACCATGGCAAATGGCTTGGTCTTGCACTCGCAGTAGCTGAGCGCGATTAACTCTTGCTTGGTGCTGGTTCTTGGGGCTGCGGCGACGCTCTGCCTTGGACGAGGGGAGGAGCTGGCCGCTTAAGCAGAGGAGGGAGAAGAAGCTGGGTCGGGCGGTGATAAGGACAGAGAGAGAGAAGCAAATTTGGTTTTTGTGGCTAAGAATGACATGTGGGGTCCACTCCAATTCCCCCCTTATCCACTTCAGTCCAGATGTAAAATATTTCTTTCCATTGAGTTGGTTACCAGAGGGGTCCACCTTTTCCCTAGTACAGAGGATAAGTTTGACATGTGGGTCCCACTCTCTTCTTCCTTCTCTTTTCAAAATTCAAATGGAGCTAGCAAACAAGCTTCAAAAATAGTCAACTTTGGCCCAGTGACTAAATAAAATGTGGAGAATTTTATGGTGCAATCAGATTTCAAAACTGGGCAAGTTGAATTTGAACTCAGGTTTGAATTTGAATTCAAGTGGTGATACTTGACTCAAGGAAATAAATAGTAGATTAGGTTCAAAAATCCTGAAACTTTGAGGTTAACCTTTTTGAACCATAAGGGACCTCAGGAAAAATTTGGAGTTGATTTGGACAAGGTTGAGCACAAAGTTTAAATTTGAAGTCGACGTTGATTAAACTCTCAGTACGTGTCCAATAAATGGAAAACGTGCTTCAAAAATTTTGAAACTTTACCGAGAGTCTAATTGGAATATTAGTAGGTCATGGAAAAATTTACGGCCTGAGATTTGAATATTTTTGGATGTCCCATTGTAGGGTTGGAATAATTCCTTTTTCTTTCTCTCTATTTTGTTTTATTTTCTCCTTTAATTTTTCATTGAAAATGTGAATACTTGGAAATTAAGGATTCTTCACCTTAAGTTCCATTCCACATCAGCAACCATGTTCTATATGTAAAGTTTTAACAAGTCCCTATTTTTAGTGAACATAGTTTAACTCATATGGCTCATGTGAGTTTGGATTTCCAAGTCTATTTTCAAAATTTTTAAGTTCGCATTTTTGCGTTTTTGTTCTTCCGAAAAACGGGCTTTTACACTTTGGGTACAACGACTGGGTTCGCTAGCCATCTTAGATGATGAACCTCCCGGATGAAACCAGCTTCGAGCAGCTTCTTTATCTCTTGTTTGATGAAGTTCTGTCGCTCGACTGGTTGCTTCCAAGGCTTCTGATGCACTAGTCATGAGTCGGGATATATCTTCAGGCTGTGCTCAATCACCTCCATAGGGATCCCAGGCATTTGTGATGGATGCCAGGCAAACACGTCAACATTCGCCCGGGGGAAAGTGATGAGTGTGAGTTCATATTTGTTGTCTAGACCTCCCGATATATAGGTAGTTTGGGCAGCATTGGAACCAATTTGGACGACTTTGATGGGGATGTCGGTGTCGCCGCTTGGCTGCACGTGTGGTGCAGAGGTTGAGCCTCGGTGACGAGTGCTCGGAGGTTGAGCAGCTAGCTCCTTTCTGGATGCTTCATCTTGTGCTGTTGCAAGCGCGTGGAGTTCTACCAATGTAGTGACTCCCGCAGCGCGATCTTCGCAGATCTGGAGAACGCCCAAAGGTGTCGACATCTTCAACACCATGTAGCCGTAGTGATCTGCGGCCATGTAACACCCACATTTTCATACATCACGCATTGCATAAGTTCATTATACATGTTCAACATTAACCTACGTAAAAAGATATAAGTTTAAAATTGAATTAGAAGCAAAACCGCACTCAAGAATTCTGGGAAGTGCGGACTAGTCCGTTTTTGGTGCGGACTAGTACAATTTCTCTCTGACTTTGCTTGGACATGTCCGTTTTTGCTGCGAACTATTCCGGTTTTTGCCTCTGGACATTTTTAGACTTGTCCATTTTCACCTCTGTCAATCTTCGGACTAGTCCGGCCTATTTCGGACTTGTTCGGTAAATCGTGATTCCGAGTTGACCTTTTGTTTCATGACTTGTTTTTGGGTTTTACCTTAAGTGGGCCTAAGGACGTCGTGTCTAACTCTTTTTGGAGCCTTGTGGGACCCCAAACCGGCCTCTACCCATCTTAAACTCGAATTCCATCAAACCCTAGCCTCCACCTCTATATAAACCACCCCACCCCTTGACCTTATATCCTTTTGCCTCAATTTAAGTCCACAAAACCCTAGTTCATGGAGAGCCGCCATCAAGGAGGGGGAAGGAGATCCCGAGCGAGAAGAAGAAGAGGAGGAAACGAAAGGGGATCAATATTTCCATCAAGTCTTCGTTCTTCATCACCAATCCTTCATCAAGTTTCTTCATCAACCCTAGATCGTCAAGATCCAAGTGTTGCCTCCAAAACTCTTGATTCATTGGAGTTGTAAACACCCGATATACCTTCTACTTCCTTTTTCTCACGTGAATTCAACCCCGTTTCTCCACATTCACGCCGATTTAGAAAACTCTAGTTTGCTGTTTCTGTGAGAGTGGACTAGTCCGACCCTACTGCGGACTTGTTCGATTTTGCAATCTGTTTCCTGTTGAATTAAATATAAATTGGTTCGTATCAATTCTAAATCTGTCCAAACTTGTTAAAAACTAGTAGAACTAGTTAGTAAACATCATTAACAACTCATTAACTAGTTTTGCTTTGCATATGCATTAATCATGTATGTCATGTTATATTGAGTAACATAGGTGCACTTATTGATTGTGATTCTTGTCTTGTTTGTTTATTGCGCGATTTAGATGGATTTGAGCTAGAGGGTGCTGCGTAGGATCTCCAGCACCAGTGTCGGTGCTTGGATCCGGCAGATCTCCTGACACTTCCTTTGGTAGATCGAGGAGTTGTGGTTCGGTAATGGGCGCGCAGAGATTCAAGAAGGTGAATGGCAAGAGTACACAAAGATTTACGTGGTTCGGGCCGCCTGAGCGTAATACCCTACTCCACGGGGTGTGTTGGTGATGTATTAAGCGTGTGAGTCTAGAAGAAGCTCCAGAAGAAGAAGCTCGACTAGCTGAGGGAGTTTAGTAGTGGTCTAGAACCGTCCTTTGTGTATCGTCGACCAGTCCTTTTATAGTACAAGGACTGGTCGTTACAACGTTAGCCTGGCTCGACAGGTGGCCCCGGCGGTTACACATGCTTGATACACAATAATGGGGTAAATTACTCTTAATAGCCTGGTAACGGGCCTTAACAGTACCGTTACTAGTATTAAGGGCCATCTGATCGTGTGTCATTAATATGGTGTTAATAACACTTAATCGGGTCTTGAAGTCTTTGATTGCTCCCTAAAGGTCCGGAGCCATTGGGGAGTCCACCAGCATGATTGTTGAAGTTGAAGGTCCGGCGGTTGCCACATGGCAGCACCGGAGCTTACCGTCGTGGACGAGTAGGTCCGGTGCTACTGGACATGTGTCAGTACTGGAGCTTCCCTTGGTCTGGGGTTAGGTCCGGGGGTGCCATACTGGTATCCCGACCGGAGCTTCCCATGTGTGGGTGATAGCTCTGGTCTTATGATACACGTGGCATCCCTGGGACTAACCATGTCGGGGAAGCAGGTCCGGTTACGCCTGACATGTGGGGCCTTCGGAGGTCTTCAAATCTAGTAGATGGAGTTTCCTTGTGATCTTTGCAATCTCAAGGGGTATCCGATACGGAGGGTACCGACAGTGGCCCCCTGGGCTCACCTCCGGGAGAGACTTTTTGGATGAAGTCATTTCATCGGAGGTCGGTCCATTCTTCAGTTTCTGAGCCGTGTCTTCAAGGGTCTTCATTCGTGCCGTTGGCGGTAGTTCGCAGTTAAACTTTCGCCGTGTGGCATATCTAGGAGGCGGCAGGTGAGATCTCAGCGTGCGGATGTCACGCAATTGAAGGTCGCCGGTTCCCAATACAAAAATCATATCGGTTTTGCGCGCCCTGTCAGGCCGCAACCTTCGGGTTTCCCGCCTTTCATGATGACAACCGTTCGCCTGGGGTAAGAACCTCGACTTGATCATCGAGGTGGCCTCGGGCCCCCTTGTCATTGGCGGGGTGAAATTTTTGACTGGTATCGTCGGCTCCTCTGTGGTTTCCATCCAGGTGTTGTGGGGGCTTACTTAATAAGGAAAGCGCGCACCGTTTGGGGTTCTTTACGCCTTTCAATCGATCTTGCGCTCAAACCTTCCAAACTTTTGCTTGCCTTTCCTCTCTTGCCTCGCTATGTCGCGATGGAGTTGGGTCTCCGCCAGAGCCGACTGAAGTCCGATGATGATTTGAAGAAGGTCCGGGCCCTCATGGGATGGTCCCCTGACTTCTTCAATCACATGGTGTACTTCTCCGCATATGCCATGGTGGGACTGATCCCACCTTTCTCCTCTTTCTTCTTGATGCTGCTAGACTTCTATGGTCTGCAGCTGTATCACCATGGCCCCCACTCCATTCTGCTGGTGTCCATCTTTGTCCACTTCTGTAAGATGTGGGTGGGCATTCCCCCCTGCATTGAGCTTTTCCACACATTCTTCACTGTCCAAACCATAGGTCGGAGCGACGAGTACTTGGCGTCTACTATTTTGTGAAGCACAAGAAGTGCCCGTACAAGTACTTGCGGTCGTTCCCTTCTGGGAAGTGGGACGACTGGAAGAAGGATTGGATTGTTATCAGGGTGGAGGGGCACGAGAAGTTGGAGCTGCCGGAAGGCCTCCCCAACATCGACACTGCAGTTTGGAGTGAAGCTCCGGTGTTGTCGGATGCCTTCAATCCTGCTCTGACCAGGATCCGCCTTTGCGTGGAAGGAGGGGTGACTCCCCAGGCGGTGTTTTGCAACTTCCTGACCAACGGGTGGGCTCCCTTGAAGAGGAGGGAGAAGTTGGCTTGGTCCCTCGATAGTATGCTAGATGACGACCGGATCGAGACCGGTTTGAAGTCCAACATGGAGGGTGCAACTTTGGAGTTCCACCTGAAGAAGTTCCAGCACGGCATCAACGTCGAGGGCGATGACTTGGCTCTGCCGGCAGCTTTCCTCCCTCTGAACATGGAGGTAGAATTCAGTAGGGAGCTCCGACGGACGATGCCGGTGCTTGATGACCTTGGTGTTGTTGAGAGGCGCTCGACCACCGAGTTGGCGATCTCCAAAGCTCCGGAAGGTGGCTCCGTTCCCGCCCCTAAGCCAAGAATCGAAGTCGTCGGCAAGGGCAAGGAACTGGCCGAGCCCTCAAGCCGTAAGAGGAAGCATGCCGACAGAAGGTCCGCCAGGCATACTTCTTCTGCGTCGTCTCCTTCTCCCCAGAGGGGAAGGTCTACAATGGCGGCGTCTACTCCAGTTGTGGCATCTTCCCGGGGTGCTAGCTCCGGCCAAGTGACTCTGGTACCAGGGCTAGCTGAGGGCTCCGGGTCCGGAGGTCCTTCCCGGTCGAGGGGGGCCTCGACCAGAGCAACACCGATAGCAGCAGCAAGCTCCGAGGGGCCCTCTGAGACTACCACACCAGTGGCAACCGGGGCCAGTCCGGAGCATCCAGAGAAGAGGTTCCGCGGTAACTGGTGCGGAAGCCTTCCGAGGAAATTTTTGATTTTTTACCTCAGTCAGTTGTTTTATTGTTAACTGTATTTTGAGTCTCTTCGTCTTTCATCCACAGTGTGCCCAAGAGAAGGGCTGAAGCTCCAGTCCCTGCAGCAGCGGTTGAGGCTGTGCAGGATGAAGCTCCAGCTTCGATTCCAGCGCCGCCCCAAGAGGTGGCTGAGGCTGTGGCAGCCACGGCGCCGGCTGTCGTGGTTTTCGACGACTCATCCCCAGAAGCTCCCGTGGTAGCGCCGGACCACGAGACTGAAGATGTACCAGCAGCGTCATCCTTGGAGGTTGAAGCTCCGGGCTTGGATGTTGTGATGTTGGACGCTCCGGCCGCAGAGCCGGAGGAAGCTGCAATTCCGGCCCTAGAGCCGGATGTTGTTGAAGCCCCAGCAGTCGAGCCGGTTGTTGATGAGGTCCCGGCAGTAGAGCCAGGTGTTGATGAAGCTCCAACACTTGAGCCGGTTGTCGAAGAAGCTTCGGCGGTAGAGCCGGTTGCTGCAGAAGTTCCGGCTGTGGAGCCGGCCGTTGAAGAGGTTCCGGCGTCCGAGCCAGTTGCCGCGGAGGTGTTGGCGCCTAAGCCTTTGGTGGTCGAAGCACCAGCGCAGGAGCCCATGATGGTCGAAGCGCCAGCACCTAAGCCAGCGGTGGAGGAACCGCCTGCGCTAGAGCTAGAAGTAGCTTCTACTCCGGCCGAACCTTCAACACCCACTCCGGAAGCGGTGATCCCGGAGGTGCCCATTGTTGAGCCAGAGTGCCATGATGAAGCTGCTGGCCCCCCGCCGGAGGGGGCTAGTTGTTGATGACCTGGCGGCTGGGCCTTCGGAACCATTTCTGGAGGTTGGAACTTCGGCTGCAGGTACTTCCTCAACGGCGGCCAAGGCTATCCCGGAGGATGGCCCTAGTGCCGTGGAAGCTCAGGGGATCGCTCTCGTAGAGTGGGACCCAATTTTTGTTGTTGAAGATCCACTGGAGCCAGCGGAGAGGACCCCAGCAGGTCCGGACCCGATCCCCCTATCGTTGTCTATCGACAACGCCTGCTCCAGTCTTCGCCAAGTCCAGTTGGCCTTCTACCACGACAGCAAGGCTCTCAAGGAGGAGCACCAAACCCTTAGGAGGTGGCACAACCAACTCCATTTCGAGACCAAGCTGGCACAGTCGAGGCTGGCTGATGACAAGGAGTGGGTGCAAAGGGAGAAGGTCCGCCTAGAGTACTGGGAAAGTTGTTGGATGAGAGGGAAAGCATGACGCGGACCCTCGACAACCAGTCTCGGGCCATCTATGAGCAGGCCAAGGCTACAAATAGCACAGCGGATGATCGCCGGGAAAGGCTCACCGCCATCCACGACAGTCTCATCAAGTGTCGGGAGGCTCTTGAAGCGCGGGAAAGACGGCTCGAAGATGAAGAGCAGAAATTCCTGGAGCTGCCGGATGACCTCGTGAAGAGGGGGGAGGAGCTTGTCCAAAAGATAGCTCTGGCTGACAAGAGCCTTGAAGAACGCACCAAGAAATTGGATGAGCGTTGCAAGGAGGAGGAAAGGAAGGCCTGGGAGCGAGGGCAAGAACTCTACAAGCAGGAGAATGCCATCACCGCCCGGGAGAAGTAAGTGTGGGGCCAGGAGAAAGATCTAGTCAACCACCGGAATGAGATCCACCTCTGAGAGAAAGAGCTCAGCAAGCTCGAAAGATAGGTTGCTGAAACAATTCAGCAGAATGCTAAAGAGGTGGAGCGCCTTGCTCAGGAGAGCTCAGAGCTGGCGGCGGCCAAAAGATCCTTGGCTGAGATGTGTGGTGCAAGGACTGTGGAGTCCCAACAAGTTTGGGATTTCCTGGGCAAGGCCAACGACACAATGACGCCAATGGGCTTCAGTCCCATGCGTCCGGATGATCCGGAGCCGGAGCTGGACTAGGCGTTGGAGGCGTTGAGTTCAGCAGACAACAAGCTCTCCAAGATGGGCAATGTCATCATGGATCAGCTGGAAACAGAGGGTCAGTCCCTGGCGAAGAACATCGCAGAGTTTGTGCTGATGTGCTACACCAGCCGGGACCCTCAATTCCCTCTAGACCCGGTGCTTGAAGGTCCCATCAAAGGAGAGGGTGAAGCCGCCCAAGCCAGCGTGTCAGAGGTGGCCCAGAAGGTCGCCCAGTTCTTCCATAGGGTCTAGGACCATCTCTTTGTAGCTCCCGCTTGTATTCTCTCTTCTTCTTCTCCAATTTTGTAATCTCTTATCTCCAGATGAATGAAATCCATTTTTTTGTGAATTCAAATTTCAATTTTTGGTCTTCAACACCTTTGTCTCACTTGGCCCCCTGGTAGATGTATACAATTTGATTGTGAACATGTACCAAGAGGATGTAACAGTTTTTGAAGACTTTTGTGCTTCGAACTTGTAGAATGTAGGTCTGAAGCATTCGATAGTGTAGGCCCCCTGAGGATGTCGGAGCTTAGTGGCTCCGGCATTGACCATCGCTGGAGCTTAGTAGCTCCGGCAGTAGTCTCCATCAACGCGTAAAGCATCAATGGTTAGTCCTCTGGGGTGTCGGAGCTTGGCAGCTCCAGCAGTGACCTCCGTCAGCACGTGTTTTGTCAACGTCAGACTCTACTTTAGAGTCTTTCCACCATCTTCACGTTGACGGCTTGTCCCTTAGCTTTACTAGAACTGAGTAGCTCCAGAGATGCTTGATGTCTATGTTTGAACATAGAGCACAAGTCCCCTAGAGGATATCGTAGTTTATTTATTTTTCCTGCACACTGAAGTCAAGAAAAACAGTAAAATCTGTTTCCTATCTATAACTTCATTGCGGCTTACTGTTCCCGAGAAAGTTTTAGGTTGAACACAATCCTAAATACAATCAAGAGCAGCGTCTTGCTTCCTTCAGGTTCGATCGTTTCTAGACTCGCCTTACTTGGGCCTACCGGGGTGTAGGTAGAGTGGCGTACTTAGGGTGCATGATCAGGCTAAGTCGATAGCACACTCCGGCACTAGATTGGCTTGGCGGCATTCAGACAAGTAGGCCATAAACAATGTTTGTACCCGGAAGGGTAGACAATGCAACTCGAATTGTACATGAACTGGTCGAGCTAAAGTTTCTTAAGAACTGCACAACTTTGTTATAGACAAGAAAGAGAAAAATAAAAAATATTGAGCCTGTACAAAGTAAATGCACGTGGAGTCTGTTTTCACACAATGATGTCTTTCATTATAGGTTCTGGGTACAGGGGAAACAACTACACTCTTAGGGTACGGAACCAGGCTAAGTGTGTTTTGTTTCTCGTTTGACCCAAGGTAGCTAGCTACACTTTTAGTTCTGAGACTGTGACAAGTGTTGCATGGGCGTTGCGGACCTAACAGGGTCGGTCCGGCTGCCCTCTCGGAGAAGCTACCCGACTCTGTACAATGACTCTATAACATACATCACATGTAATTACAGACTCACCTCCGTGATATTAAGCGTAGAACCGACGGAGGTGCTCAATTTTCTAAGGATTTGGGAGAGGTGTCCCATCCTCGGTTGCCAAGCGAACGCATCCGGGACGGGATACTTTGATCACTCGGAAGGGTCCCTCACAGCAGGGGGAGAGTTTGTTTAACCCTTCTCTGGATTGTATTCTCCGTAGCACCAGATCGCCTTCCTCGAGCTGTCGGCTGTGAACATGCCGTTGGTGATAGCGCCGAAGAGATTGGCGGTATCGGGCATTCCGAACAGCTGCTCGGCACCTTCCCTCTTCAAGGAGGTCAAGGTCTTCACGCCAGAGCTGGTCCTGCGTGGCTTCGTCGGAGGTCCGTACTCGGAGCGACACCAAGGTGATTTCTGGAGGAAGGACTGCTTCAGCTCCGTACACCAGGAAGAAGGGTGTCTCTCCAGTTGACCGGTTTGGAGTTGTCCTGTTGGCCCATAGAGTGGGCAGAAGCTCTTCAATCCAGTTGGCTCCATGTTTTTTTTATGCACTCATATGTGCGCGTCTTGAGTCCTTTTAGGATTTCTGCATTTGCTCTCTCGGCTTGGCCATTACTTGCCGGGTGAGCTACGGAAGCGTAGCTAACTTGGATGCCGAGGTCTTTGCAGTATCCTTGGAAAGCAGAGCTTGTGAATTGGGTCCCATTATCTGTTATGATTTTGTTCGGGACCCAAATCTGCATACTATGGACTGCAAGAAGTTGATAGCTGATTGCTTGTTTATTGTCACAACTGGAGTTGCTTCTGGCCATTTGGTGAACTTGTCGATGGCAACATACAGGAACTTGTAACCTCCGACGGCTCTTGGGAAAGGTCCCAAGATGTCCATCCCCCACACAGTGAAAGGCCATGTAGGAGGTATCATTTGTAGAGGCTGAGCCGGTGTGTGAATTTTCTTTGCATGGAACTGACATGCTTTGCATTTCTTCACCAGCTCAGTTGCATCCTGGAGCGCTGTAGGCCAGTAGAAGCCATGCCGGAAGGCTTTTCCGACCAGCGTGCGGGAAGACGTGTGGTTCCCACACTCGCCTCCATGGACTTCTGCAAGGAGCTCGCAACCTTCTTCCCTTGTGATGCACCGCATTAGGACGTCGTGGCACCACGCCGGTAGAGATCCCCTTCTACTAGCATGTATCTTTTAGCCAATCTGACTATCCGGTCAGCAGATACATCATCGTCAGGAAGGATATTGTCTTTCAAGTAGCTCCGGATCTCCGAGATCCATGCATCGGAGCTTGCTTGAGCATTTGAGTCTTGCGTGTTGGGTTGCCCAGAGCTTCCGCCAGCACCTATGACCCTTGATGGCTGTCATGGTAATAGGGCCATTGGGACCGCCAGCTTTGGGATGCTGGTCTCACCCCCTTCGCTCAGTTCGACAGGCTGAGCTATGGGTTTTGACAACCTCCGGACGAAGGTTCCGTCAGGAGCCGGAGCTCCGGTTGACGCTTTCGTCGAGAGTTCATCAGCTTCAGCGTTATGCACACGCTGGACATGGTGGAGATCCAGGACTTCGAAGTCCTTCTGAAGACTCTGGACTTCAAGGAGATAAGCAGCTAGTTGAGGATTGTTACAGGAGCATTCACCCTTCACCTGTTTTATGATGAGCCACGAATCTCCCTTGACCAATAGCTGCTTGACACCGTATGATAATGCCACCTTTAGTCCATAAATGAGTTCTTCATACTCCGCCATGTTGTTGGTCGCCTTGAACTCAAGGTGGACCATGTATTTTACCTTCTTCCCGGTTGGAGCGAGGAGAAGGACTCCAGCTCCGGCCCCCTGCTTTTGCATGGAGCCGTCGAAGTAGAGGGTACAGTGAGGTTCGGTGAAGACCGGAGCCTTGACTTCCGACTTCTGCTCACTAGGGCCCCCAGGGTTTGATGGAGAGGGGGTCCATCCCGCCATGAAATCTACCAATGCTTGACTCTTGATCGCTTATCTTGGGACGAAATCAAGATCTAATTCGGCCAATTCTGTTGCCCACTTTGCAATGTTCCCAGTAGAGTTGGGATGATGCAAGATCGCACGCAGTGGGTAAGAGGTCACCCCTGAGATCTTGTGAGCTTGAAAGTAATGGCGAAGCTTCCTGGAGGCGATGAGAACATCATAGAGCAGCTTGTGCACCTCTAAGTATTGAGTCTTGGCATCATGTAGTACTTCGCTGATGAAGTACATTGGGCGTTGGACTGTCCAGACCCTCCCGGAGGGGCCCGGAGCTTCCTCCGCATCGCCCCAGACCCTCCCAGAGGGGTCCGAATCTGCTTTGGGGACCTCCGGGTCCCTGCTAGAGGAACCCAGAGCTTCTACTGGAGTGACGAGGACCCTCCCGGAGGGGTCCAAGTCTTCTGGGATAACTCCCTGTTGATCCAAGTCTTGGGGCTGGGACCCAGACTCACCTTCAGGAACCTCCGGACCCTCCCGGAGGGGTCTAGATTCCTAAGCTTGAGATGGTTCTGGTCTCTCCGCGACCAGGGCCATGCTGACAACCTCGTCGATTGCTAGAATGTAAAGCAGTAAGGGCTCACCAGGGTTCAGAGCTACCAAGGTTGGTAGAGTGGTGAGGAGCTGCTTTAGCTCTTGGAACGCCTTTTCTGCTTCTTCAGACCATTGAAATGGTCTGGACTTCCTCAATAGCTTTAAGAAGGGTAGCGCCCGTTCCACCAATCTTGAGATGAACCGGCTGATGGCGGCTAGACATCTAGTTAGTTTCTGGAAATCTTTGATGCGGGCTGGTGGCCGCATCTCCTCTATGGATTTAATCTTTGCTAGATTTGCCTCTATGCCCTGGTGGTTTACCAGGAAACCGAGAAGCTTTCCAGAGCTAACTCCAAAGACGCACTTGTCTGGGTTCAGCTTCGTGCGGGTGACCCGCAGCTTGTCGAAGACAGCTTGCAAGGTGTCAAGGGGTGACTCCTTGTCCTTGATCTTGACGACGATGTCATCAACATACACTTCCACTACGTCTCTGATGAGCTCTCCAAAGGTTTTGTACATAGCTCATACAAATGTTGAAGATGCATTCTTGAGACCAAATGGCATGGAAGTATAATAGTACAATCCATCTACTGTGATAAAAGAAGTATGTTCTTCATCTTCCCTAGACATTCTGATTTGATGGTACCCAGAATATGTGTCTAGGAAACACAATAATTCACACCCGGAGGTGGAATCCACTATCTGATCTATTCTAGGTAATGGGAATGGATCTTTTGGGCATGCCTTATTTAGTGTTGTGTAGTCGATACACATCCGAAGCTTCCCGCCAGCCTTGGATACAACGACTGGGTTTGCCAGCCATTTTGGATGGAAGACTTCTCGGATGAATCCAGCTTCGAGCAACTTCTCCACTTCTTTTCGTATGAAGTTCTGTTGCTCTACGGATTGCTTCTGAGGCTTCTGATGTACGGGCCGAGTGTCGGGATAGATCTTTAGATTATGCTCGATCACTTCCCTAGGGATCCCAGGCATTTGTGACAGTTGCCAGGCAAACACGTCGATGTTAGCCCAGAGGAAAGTGATGAGCGCGAGTTCCTATTTGTCATTCAGACCTCCCGATATATGGGTGGTCTGAGCGGCATCAGAACCAATTTGGATGACTTTGATGGGGATGTCGGTGTCGCCGCTTGGTTGCACGCGAGGTGCAGAGGTTGAGCCTCATTGACGAATGCTCGGGGGTTTCTGAGCTTGCTCCTGCCTGGATTCTTCCTCCAGCGCTGTAGCAAGTGCATGAAGTTCTTCCAGAGCAGTCACTCCGACAGTACGGTCTCCGCGAATCCGGAGAACGCCAGCTCGTGTCGGCATCTTCAACACCAGGTAGCCATAATGAGTAGCACTTATGAATTTGTACAAGGCGGGCCTGCCCAGAATGGCATTGAAAGGCAAGTTGATCTGAGCGACGTCGAAGATCAACTTCTCAGTGTGATAATTCTTCCGAGTCCTGAAGGTCACAGGGAGAGTAATGGCACCGAGTGGTGTTATGGCCCCCGGACCTACTCCAGAGAAAGGTCGGGAGGGGCGAAGGTCTGAAGGTCGGAGCTGAAGCTTGACGAAAGCTTCGAAGCTTATGAGGTTCAGCCCTGAACCTCCGTCCACCATTACATGGTGGAGTTGAATGTTATTGATGGTAGGTGATACCATCAAAGGTAGCCGGCCAGCTCCAATCATGTTCCGAGGGCAGTCTGAAGCATCAAAAGCGATGGTGGTGTCCATCCACTTTCGATGTGGCTCCGCCCTGGTTGTAGGAGCTACTGAGGCCATGTCCTGCCGCATGGTCTTGAGGACACGGCGGGAGGTGATGTCCCATGAACCACCAAAGATGGTGTTCATGGTCCTCCGACGCTCATTGTCGGAGACATCGGAGTCATCGTCGACGGAGGTGTAAACAGCCTTCATGACCTTTTTAGAATCCTGGAAGCCTAACTCCTCTTCAGCCAGAGCTTCATGGACTTTCTGTTTTCCTTCCCTCTAACGAAAAGGAACTTCTTCCTGGAGCTTGTGGTAGCGCTCGACAAGGTTTTGGACCTCTCGGCAGTCCTCCAAGTTGTGGCTATTTGACTTGTGGATGGGACACCACATTTTGGAGTTTCCACGATCTTTAGAGGACAGCCGAGGTCGTTTCTCAGGGCGTGGCCCTTGGCCACCCGGAGCTGCTGCAGCTACAACGGTGGATGTGCTGGCCGACGGCTTCTTTTTGCCGTTGCACTTTCTCTTCTTTTTGCCACTCCCGGAGGTAGTGGCTTCGCCTTTGGAGGATTTTTTGCCATCCTCCGGAGGTGGTTTGGAGTGCATTTCACGACCCTCCGCGGCTTTGGCACACTTTTCTGCCAAGCTGAAGAGCTCCGTGACGCTGGTGATCTCCTTGACCGCCAGCCTCTCCAGCATCTTCTTATCCCATACGCCCTGTCTAAATGCCACGATAACAGAAGCGCTAGAGATAAAAGGAATGGTGTTTCGTACCTGGGAGAACCTCTGGATAAATGAGCGCAGGGATTCTCCCCGCTTCTGCACAACTACAAAAAGGTCCAGTTCGGTGCCTGGTTGGGTGTATGAACTCTCGAAATTGGCGGTGAACTGTTGGCACAATTCCTCCCAACTATTTATAGAGTTGTGAGGAAGGCTCATGAACCAAGACCTGGCGGTCGCAGTCAAAGCCACTGGGAAGTAGTTGGCCATTACGAACTCGTTACCTCCGACCGCAAGGATTGAGGTGGTGTAAATTTGGAGAAACTCAGCGGGATTAACTGACCCGTCAAATTTCTCCGGCAGGTGAGGCCGGAACTTATGTGGCCATCTGATCATGCGTAGATGCATGGCTAGTGCAGAACAGCCTCCTCCTACTCCCTCGGGAGCAGGACTGTCTCGAGCCTCTCGTCTTTCGCGAGCATGCTCAATATGGACGCGGCCGTCCTGTTGACGGTAACGGCGATCAAGCTCTGCCGGGAGGTCATGAGTTGAAAGCCTGGTTACCGTATGAGTACGTTGCGCCCTAGAAGGTAGCGACGTAACTTGCTGTGACGCAGCATGCCTCCTATTCTGGGAAGCATGCGGACCAAGTCTGCCAGACACGGTCCGGCGCTGCGATGGGGCCAGCCCCAAAGGAGGAGGACCTTGGTTGTTGATGCGGTCGGCTGCTGCTGCAACCAGGTGTTCCACATCATCCCTCCACTACTCCATTGCATCCTGGGATGCACCTGGAGGTGGTGGATGTTGAAGGAGAGCATGCACTGCATGAAGCACGTGTTCAGGGTTGTTGTTATTCGCCGATGCAGTGACCGACGCCGATGAACCATCACACTGCTCAGCTTGACGTGCTGGTGCAGGCAGTGGTGGTGGAGGCATGACTCCTGCTGGAGCCACAGCACCTGCTGGTTGCTGCATGTTGGAGGGATTGCCTCCAACGGGTTGAATAGCAGGGTTGCCATTGGATGATCCAGCAGCTGAGTTCACCATACTCGAAATCTCGGGCACCCCCTACCTGGCACGCCAACTGTCGGTGCTTGGATCCGGCAGATCTCCCGACACTTCCTTTGGTAGATCGAGGAGTTGTGGTTCGATAATGGGCGCGCAGAGATTCAATAAGGTGAATGGCAAGAGTACACAGAGATTTACGTGGTTCGGGCCGCCTGAGCGTAATACCCTACTCCACGGGGTGTGTTGGTGATGTATTAAGCGTGTGAGTCTAGAAGAAGCTCTAGAAGAAGAAGTTTGACTAGCTCAGGGAGTTCAGTAGTGTTCTGGAACCATCCTTTGTGTATCGTCGACTAATCCTTTTATAGTACAAGGACTGGTCGTTACAACATAGTACAAGGACTGGTCGTTACACAAGCTTGATACACAATAAATGTGGTTAATTACTCTTAATAGCCTGGTAACGGGCCTTAACAGTGCCGTTACCAGTATTAAGGGCCATCCGATCGTGTTTCATTAATATGGTATTAATGACACTTTATCGGGTCTTGAAGTCTTTGATTGCTCCCTAAATGTCCGGAGCCATTGGGGAGTCCACCAGCATGATTGTTGAAGTTGAAGGTCTGGCGGTTGCCACGTGGCAGCACCAGAGCTTACCGTCATGGACGAGTAGGTCCGATGCTACTGGACACGTGTCAGTACCGGAGCTTCCCTCGGTCTGGGGTTAGGTCCGGGGGTGCCATACTGGTATTCTGATCGGAGCTTCGCATGTGTGGGTGATAGCTCCGGTCTTATGATACACGTGGTGGCCCTGGGACTAACCATCTCTGGGAAGCAGGTCCGGTTACGCCTGACATGTGGGGCCTTTGGAGGTCTTCAAATCTGGTAGATGGAGTTTCCTTGTGATCTTTGCAATCTCAAGGGGTATCCAGTACGGAGGGTACCGACAACCAGGAGTTTGAAGACTTGACCAAAACCAAGCCCAAGAGCAAAGCAAGTGTCCTTGAACATATTGATCCCGTTTTAAAATAAATGTTTTGATAGCAAAACTGAATGCTTGTGTCAATTTGACGGGAATCCTATGATAGGAAATTTACTAGCTTTGTTTAACCACCCTTGTCAACTAGAATACTTGGTAGAGAGTCGACAAGGGCTTTTTACCTTTGCTTCGCTTAATTAATTGGGATGGGAAAACAACTATACCTTTTAGTTATGCATTAATGAGATTATAGTTAATATGAAGTGGTTAATGTGATATGGTAATGGGTGATCTAAGCAAGCCTGGTATGTTTATGGGTTGGATGTCATGGTGGTTGCTCGCTTTAGATCTAAGGACCGGTTCATGCGAGAATAAGCCAGGACAACAGTGCCACCACGAGGCCAAGTATGGGTGCGGGTAGCCGTTAAATAGGTTATTGCTAGTATTGCATGGATCATTTGGCGCACTGGGGAAGGGGAGTCGGATTGGGTTTGGATATGGTTTGTGGGACTCCCTGGAATCCGAATGGCACAAGAGGGGGCCCTTGGTTGAAGATGTGCTCAGTTCGAGACATCGCCACCGGTGAAATCTCAGTGGGTCCGTACATGTTAGTAGTCCCTTTGTAAAGGCTATTTTGTGATCTCTTGGCCATACACCAAAGGAAGTGTAATTTGCGTAAGGGAGGTTCTTTATTCACCGACGGGTGATGGAATCACAAACACGTGGGTAAAGTGGTACAAATTCTGTAGAGTAATAAAACTATCATGATAGTCGTGCTCCCAGTTATGAGCACCTGGACAACTAGAAGGAAATTGGGATTTGGTTATGGTTGGTTATGGTTATGGTTTAGTACTGGTTATGGGATGGTATTATGGTTTATGGCAATAGATATGGTTATTGGTAATGGTGAAATCTAGTATATGGATGATGGTAATGAAATATGGATTGGTATTATGAGAACTACATGGTTTATGATGGGTTTTCTTCACATACATATAATATATTGCTTTTTAAATATTTTGACGTACTTTTCAGCACTTAGCCATTATTATTTTCGTCATTTGTATCATCTACATGCATACTTTCCCACACTTGCTGAGCACGACATGTACTCACTGTTGCAATTCCCCCACCAACAGTTGCAGGTCAGATTTAGGAGTATAACGATGATAATGCGGAGTTCTAGGCCGTGTCTGCCATTAGCTTTGCCTGTGGTGTTGATTGGAGCTGCGCTACCCTATTGCCGATTTGCTTAGTTTGGTTAGTTCCTTATTAGTTTATTTCCGCTACATTAGTTCAAACCTGTCATCAATATTCATTAGAGCTTTGATTCGAGGATATTCTGAATTATGTAATAAAAGTGGTTAATTAATCTTGTCTTGTGGTAATTATTTGTATATCGTTTGTGACACACTTGTGTATGTGTGTTGAACATCCTGGGCACACATATATTGCACTTGGCTAATTTTTCGGAGCCGAGTGTCACAAATTGGTATCAGAGCCACAGGTTGACCATAGGACACACCTTAGATAGCATGGACACTTTAGAGCACATAGGAGCACTTAGGAATCGATGTGTTTTTGTTTGGTGTGTTGTTTGCTATGTATTGTTGCTTGTGTGCTTAGTAGAGGATTTTGGAATGCTTTAGCATTGCCATGTCCATATAGGCTAGTATAGGTAGTTGTTTAGTTTCATATTCCATGGTGCATATAGTTGGGAATTCGTTCTATATCTCTTTTCTATCTCGTCCAACCTCTCTCAATGGAAGAAGGACACGTCTAGAAGATTGACCATTTCAGACGAAGCTATACGGAAGATGAGAACAGAGATAGTATGTCCAAAAGTAAGTCTTAGAATAAGGGTGGTAGACTTCTTTGACGACCTTAATGTTTTGGATTCACGAGGATTGGACAAGTGGGGATATTCCTGGCTTGGAAGTTGACCGACGAGGACGTCGGTGTTCGAAGGGGCGGAAGGATTGTGACATCATACTTGGAATGGATTGGCTGCAGAAGCACGATGAAGTAAATCAGTGTGCCACCAAGACGGTGCAATTGACAATGATGAGGGAGTGAACCTTGAAATTGATGCATCACAGTAAACACCGAAGGACGTAATGCAACGTGTTCAGCAATGTGTTCTACAACCTTGCATGATGTGATGTGTGCCAACGAGTTAAAGCTGAATATCAAAGACCAGCGGGATTATTGCAGCCACTAAAGATTCCAGAATGGAAGTGGGAAGAAATCAGGATGGACTTTATAGCTGGTTTGTCACGTACTCAGTTAGGTTATGATTCCATACGGGTAATTGTGGATCGGTTGACCAAGTTAGCTCACTTTATTCCTGTCAAGACCACCTATACCACCGCGAAGCTGGCAATGTTGTATATGGAGCATATTGTGTGCCGACATGGAGTCCCGAAGAAAATAGTCTCGAATAGAGGTTCTCAATTTACCTCAAGGTTCTGGGAGAAACTACATGAAGCATTGGGAACAAGGTTGAATTTCATCTTAGCATATCACCCTCAAACGGATGGACAAACTGAGAGGTCCAATCAGATTTTGGAGGACATGTAAGATATTGTGCTTTGAAGCATGGGAAAAGTTAGGGCAAGAGCTTGCCATACACAGAATTTTCATATAGCAATAGTTACCAAGCAAGTTTGAAAATGTCACCCTATGAAGCACTATATGGAAGGAAGTGTAGAACATCTTTGTTCTGTAGTGAGACAGGAGAAAATCAAGTATTTGGACCTGACATGTTGCAAGAAGCCGAGAAACAAGTCCAGATTTGATGAGGACATCACAATAGCGGTGACGCACATTGAACTGCAAGGACCAATCACAAAGAGCACGAGCACGGTTAATAAATCAGCAGGTGAAGTCGTTCCTAACTTCCTTGAGTTTGAGAATAGATTGCTATGTGATAATTTAATTGTTATTAGGAACAATGGAGAAGATCAACAAGTGAAGGTAAGAGGCCTTGGGAACGTGGAGAACCTGTTGGGACGTCCACAAGTTGATGGAATCAGTTTACAACTCGAACTTGAGTTCAACTCAGAGTTCAGGAGCAGTCCACCTTAAAACGGACGCTCAGGATGCATACGGACTCCGTTTTCGACGTTACACATATGCACGGAAAGAGGAGAAGATAAAATTTCCAATGGCTCTAGTCCCACCTCCCAATTCCTACGGAGTCACTGGGAATCTTCAAAACAAGCCGAGTCCAGATTTCTGTCCGGTGCTGCACCACCGAATCGGGCCTTTGGGCCTTGTATCCCGTATGAGTCCATTAGGGACGCATCTAAGCATGTTTTGTCCAAACCCTAGCCTTTAAATACTGCAGCTGCCGGTCATATTCGGTGGGTTTTGCTTAGATCAATAATATCGCCGTTCTACGGTTTGTGAGACTGCAACTTCGATTTCAGATCGTGTCTTCGATGTTCTTGCTTGTGTTCTCGGTTGCACTTGCAGGGATTAGCCTTCTTGTCAAGGTCAAGCGTGTGCAGCATGGTTGATAACCAACAGAGCAGTGGTGTAGTGATTGCAGGGGTACTCGAACTGCTTGAGTGTCGTGGATCATCAACGTTGAGTTCTCCACCCCAATCGACTTACCTTTCGGAAGATCGGGCCTAAATTACTCATCAATTGGTATCAAATTTCCAGGTTTCCCATGAGTTATCTTTGTTTTCCTTCCATTAGATCGGTTTCATTTCGTACTAAGAGTCCACAGAAAAGCCACAAAAAGTTAAATCAATTTTACCGCTTCCTAGACTATAGTGCATGCAGTTTCATTTTTCAGTTTGTATTGTTGAGTTTGCATTCATGTGGTCGAGTCTTGCTGTTGGTTTAGCTTTGTGTTTTGGGTCCTAGTTATCGTGTTTCATCCTTGTTTTCTTGATGTTCGATACCTATTCCACAATCCCTAAACAAAAAATCGATCCACCACGTTCATCGGTTTGCCCTAGCTAGCCGCCTTGTGTGAACTCCCGCATCGCCAGCCCTAGATTAGGTGACAAAATTTTGTGCCACTCATCCTTGAATCATCACACACCACCCCATTAGTTGCTGTACAAATTCCCAGTTGTTTTCATATCCGATTGCGAGTTCTGTTCTGAAACCGAGTTGGAATCAACATCCAAAAACCGTAACTTGGACACCTAACTTAAAACGGCCATAATTTTCACATACGAACTCGAAATCGGGCAAATTTTTTTCAAATTGATCTAAGCATTTGGCGAAAATCAGATTTCCCAAATTCCCCTCGGAAGATAGGCTATCCGACCTTCGAAGTTTCAACACAAATTTTAAAGAATCTTCTTGATTTTCTATAGGCCGCATATTACATTCAATTGAGCAGCAAATTTGTGTGCTTCATATTTTTTCTCCTGAGTAAAGAAAAAATATCAAAAAAATATTACAAAAAAATAGTGAAGAGCACGCTTATTAAAGCAATTGGCATAGACTACTTATGCTGCGATTGTTGGTTATATCATTTTATCTTCCTTTTGCCTTGCTACTTCCTTGTGTTGTGCTAGGCCCTAGAGCACTTGGTTGACCAGCAACAGTTTCCTACATTAAATACTTATTCAACATTGTATACCTATTAACAATTTTCTGCTTATTAGCCACCATATTGTGTTGTCCAAGCTCCACCTTTCTCTTGAGCATAATAGGTACCTTTGCAATCACCCCATGCTTCATTGGTTCATCTCACTGTCCACACCACTTGCTGTGTCGGTAAGAACACTTGTAAGAGCGTGGTAAGATGCTTGAGCGAGAGAGATTGTTTTCTTCCACCTTTCACACTGTCACTGTAGTTGATAGGGATAACATATTTTTGTTGTCTTTTGTTTCCTACTAACAATGGCAGGAGAAGACAATGATGACGAACGTGTTCAACATGCTGAGTTACGTGATATAATGAAGACCATGATAGATATGTTCGTCAAATACAATGCATCAACGGAGGAGTCATTGGCGAACTTGACTCGCCAACTTGATGATCATGCTCTTCGGATTAATACTTTTGCTCGGTTGCCTCTCGCTGGAAGATATGAAGACAATGCTTATGATGATATGGAAGATCACAATAATCAGCCAAGACTACCACTTTATCGTCGAGGTATGGGAGGTAATAATCATCATAATAATTATAATTATCCTCGTGATGATCCTTTTGCTAAAGTGCAATTTACTATACCCTCTTTTTCTGGTGCTTATGATGCTGAGGCTTATCTTGATTGGGAGATGAAAGTAGAGCAAAAATTTAATGCCCATCTTGTTCCTGAAGAACATAGAGTTCGTCAAGCCACTAGTGAGTTTAAGGACTTTTCTATCATATGGTGGAATGAACTTGTTAAAACTAGAACTAATCCTCCAACATGGGTAGATTAAAGGAAGCTAAGCGTGTTTGATTTGTTCCTCCATCTTTTCAGCGGGACCTTCGCAAAAAATTGCAGCGCTTAGACTAAGGTAACATGTCTGTAGAGGAGTATTATCAAGAGTTACAAAAAGGTATGCTGCGTTGTGGGGTAGTAGAGGACATGGATGATAAAATAGCTCATTTTTATGGGGGTTGACATGTGAAATTCAGGACATTGTTGATTACAAGGAATATGATATTGTTAACAGATTGTTTCAGCTTGCTATGTTGGCCGAAAAAGAATTGCAGGGCCGACAACAACAGCAACAACGCATGAGGCGCAACTTCACGCCGCGTTCGACGTCTACACCATCCAAAACAGCACCATCTTCGACCCCCCCCCCCCCCCCCCGTGCAGCGACTACACCATCCAATGGCGGCCAATGAACTACACCTGTTGCTCCACCTTCTCGCGTGCCGGAGGGCAGCAAGGCGACATCATTCAAGCCTTCGTAATCCACTCCTTATATGAGTCGTACTTCCGACATTAAGTGTCACCGCTGCCAGGGACTTGGTCATATGATGAGAGATTGCCCGAGCAAATGAGCATATATAGCACGCGATTATGGCGGGTATGATAGTACTTCGGATGTTGAAGAAGAATATTCTCTTGCTACTGACTTTACTGATCCAAATGACGAACACACCAAAGAAGAGGTACTTGGTACAGCGGCGACGGAGAACTATAGGAGCATCATTGTGCAGCGTGCCTTGAGCTCCAAAATGGAGGCGACGACAAGCTACAACGGCACAACCTCTTCAACATGTTTCTCGTCGTCAAGGACTGTCATGTACACTCTATAATTGATGGAGTTAGCTGCAATAACTTGGTGAACACTGATGCGTCAAGAAACTTGGTTTGACAACAAGAGCACACCCTCATCCATACCACATTCAATGGTTCAACAACAGTGGTAAGATTCGGGTAACACAAACAGCGAGAATACATTTTTCAATTGATTCTTACCATTATTTTGCTGATTTTGATGTCGTGCCTATGGATGCTTGTTCTATTTTATTGGGTCGTCCTTGGGAATTTGATACAGATGCTATTCATCATGGTAGAACTAATAAATATACTCCCATGCATAAAGGAAAGAAAATCACTTTGCTCCCCACGACTCCTGCTAAAATTGTGCATTTTGAGAAGAGTAAAATTTGTCATGGCAAAGCAACAAAACTAGAATCTGAAAAACAACAAGTCATTAAGTTAAAATCACCATTGTTGCTCATAACTAAATCTAACCTTGCTCATTTATTCGATGCTAAGGGGATGTGCTATGCTTTAGTATGCAAAGAAGCCATGTATTCACTTCATGAATTGTCTATTGCATTGCCTCCTGCTGTTGCTAACCTTTTGCAGGAGTTTGAGGATGTGTTTCCCTTCGAGATACCCTCTGCTTTACCACCCATGAGAGGCATTGAACACAAGATCGATTTGATTCCAGGAGCAAGCTTGCCAAATTGTGCAGCATACAGGGTGAATCCAGAGGAAACTAAGGAAATTCATCGACAAGTCCAAGATCTTTTGGACCGCGGGTATATTCGTGAAAGCCTTAGCCCTTGTTCCATTCCTGTTCTTTTGGTTTTTAAGAAAGATGGTAGTTGGCGCATGTGTGTTGATTGTCGAGCGATTAATAACATCACCATTCGATATCGTTATCCTACTCCTCACTTAGATGACATGCTTGATGAATTGGGTGGTGCTATCATCTTCACAAAAATTGACTTGCGTAGTGGTTACCACCAAATTAGAACGGCAATAGGAGATGAATGGAAAATTGCATTTAAACCGAGTTTGGACTTTATGAGTGGTTAGTCATGCCTTTTGGTTAACTAACGCACCCAACACTTTTATGCGATTAATGAACGAGGTTTTACGTGTTTTCATTGGACAATTTGTGGTGGTTTACTTAATATCCTCATTTACAACAAGTCATATGATGAACATCTTGATCATTTACGTGCTTTTTTGCTGTTTTGAGAGATGCACGTTTGTTTGGTAACCTCGAAAAGTGCGTCTTTTGCACCAATCGAGTCTCGTTTCTTGGCTATGTCATTTTATCACAGGGAATTGATATGGATGAGGCAAAAATTGAAGCGATCACTAGCTGGCCAGCCCCAACAACTGTCACGCAGGTTCGTAGTTTTCTTAGTCTTGTAGGTTTTTATCGCCGTTTTGTGCGGGATTTCAGCACTATTGCAGCACTTCTACATGAGCTAACGAAGAAAGGAGTGCCATTTTGATGTGGCGAACAGCAGCAACAAGTTGTTGATGCTCTCAAATCGAAGCTTACACAAGCACCATTGCTACAACTTCCTGATTTTGACAAGACCTTTGAGCTAGAATGCGATGCAAGCGGCATTGGTATTGGAGGTGTTCTCATACAAGGAGGAAAACCCGTTTCTTTCTTTAGTGAAAAACTTCATGGTCCTTCTCTGAATTGTTCTACTTATGATAAGGAATTGTATGCCTTAGTGCGAGTATTACAAACTTGGCAACATTATCTTTGGTCTAAGGAGTTTGTCATATATTCTGATCATGAATCATTGAAGTATCTTAAGTGTCAAACCAATCTGAATAAATGACATGCTAAATGGATTGAGTTCATAGAGTCGTTTTCATACATCATTAAGCATAAGAAAGGGAAGAAAAATGTCATTGCCGATGCATTATCTAGACGTTATGCCATGCGGTCCCAACTTGATCATAAAATCTTTGGTTTGGAAACAATAAAAGCATTATATCCTACTGATTTGGACTTCAAAGATGATTCTGAAAATTGTAGAGAAGGAAGAACTTGGAATAAATATGTGCTGCGAGAGGGTCTCCTCTATTGTGCTAACAAGCTATGTATTCCAGCTAGCTCTGTTCGTCTACTACTTTTGCAGGAAGCACATGGACGAGGTTTGATGGGACATTGAGTGAAGAAAACTGAAGACGTGTTGTACACACACATCTTTTGGCCAAAGATGAGGTGTGATGTTGAGCGATGTGTGCCACGATGTGGGATCGAAGAGCACATGAAAAGCTACCAGAGTGGGGTGAATGGTAGATTAAAACTTTTTCAGTGGAAGCAATAAAATCCCCTCAGCAGAAAAACGATATGTTAAAGAAATCGTGTGTGAGACTAATCTAAATGTGTTTCACCGTGAAAAAAGTGTTAGAGAGAATCAAGTCACGAAGACGACACAACAAGAATCACTCAAATCTGTCGAGAGAAACTCAAGTTACAATCGAATGATCGAACAAAGGTCAATCTGTCCTACCCGAGAAAAACAGTTCTGGAACGCTGCAAAGAAACTCGTGTAGATCATAAACCATAAATCCAATTACCGTGAAATTTTGACAGATGATAGAAAATTAAGTTGTGAAGACAACCCAAAAAGTATCACGTCAATCGGATCTGTAAAACCCGAGTTATGATAAAACCACCAAAGAAAGGTAGTGTTGTGCAGAAACTCGACTAGAAAGACTTAAAGAAAACAAGTCGGACGAACAAGACAAAAAAGTTCCTTTCAACTACGAATTTTATTCAATAGAGCACAAGAGGAACAGACCTAAAGTCGTGCACCACGAGCTCTGGCCTCCCTTGCTTATATAACCAGCCCTTAGGCCAACCCAAACCTAACTAGGATTCTAATCCTACTCAGTTCACGAATCAAAATTTTCCATAACTGCTCAAGACTCTTCTATACGAAGATAGAAGCAATCTTAAGACTTCCAAACACTTTAGGAACGTATCCCACATTCCTAAAACAACTCAAATTCGTGACCCACACGAAATCCTATCACAACCAACTCAAAACTTTTCATATTTGAGTCAAACACGACTCAGATGCAGCCTGAGTCCATAACCTAGTCGGTTGGACCTTTCTGACCAATTTTTTATGTCCACATCTCTTCATCACGCCTCGGAACCATGTAGCCACGTCCATGCACTCCTTGCATACGTGTAAACATCTTCCAACGATGTCCACGATACCTTCATATGCATTGTTCTTGATTCAAACATGTTGTGCAACCTTCCGATCAACTCAACCACAATTCCTCCCGAACTTGGTTGTTGAATCTCATCTTCTCTCTAAGACTAGTTCAATGGATCACGTCACCAGCCATGTCTTGAACCCAAGCAATACCTGCACATGAATAAACAATCAATAGTTCCGATCACAAGTCCTCGACTTGACTCTCGTTAGTTCTGATAACCACAACACCTTACGTGAGCACCTCACGTAAGCATGTTGCAAACCATAGCAAAATGATATCAGTCATAACCACCAAAACACACCAAAAACTTAGTAAAAGGAAACTAAGAAAACTTTCCATAATCCAAAAAAACAAGTTTGAAACATTACAAAATAAAGCAGAACTACTGCGATCAAGCTTCGAACCTGGTCAAAGCTAACCAGACCTTGAACCGAAGCTTACCAAAGCTATCAGGATCTAGCGCTGGAACTTACCAAAGCCAGCAGGACCTAGCGCCAGAGCTAACCGAAGCTAGTCGAACCTAGAACCGGAGCTTACCAAAGCTAGTCGGATCTAGAGCCGGAGCTAACAAAAGCTAGTCAAAGAAGTCGGAACTAGCCAAAGCAAGTTGGACCTTATGTCAGACCTTGCCAGAGCTAACCAAAACAAGCCGTACCTATCGTCGGACCTTGTTGGAGCTTGGACCTAGAGTCGGAACTTGATGATAAGGGTTTTTTGGTAGTATTCAAAACTTTTATCGCCATAGCCAACGTATTCAGCACACATAGGTCTCACACACGATGCACTACTTGCAATAAAGCTAAGTCTCGCCTTAACCCACATGGTCTTTATATGCCTCTTCATGTTCCTAGTGTACCTTGGGAGGATATTTCTATGGACTTTGTTTTGGGATTGTCTAGGACTAAGACGGGGAGGGATAGTATTTTTGTAGTTGTTGATCATTTCTCCAAAATGGCACACTTTATACCTTGTCATAAGAATGATAATGCCTCACACATTGCTGATTTGTTTATAACGGAAATTGTTCGTTTACATGGTGTGCCAAATACCATTGTTTCTGATCGTGATGCAAAATTTTTAAGTCATTTTTGGAGAACTTTGTGGTATAAATTGAGAACCAAGTTGTCGTACTTTATCCACTATGTTGCAGGCTGTCTTGAAAACAAATTTGAAGTTGTGGGGGGAGTGTTTACCACATATAGAATTTTCTTACAATAGATCTATTCACTCCACGACGAAGGTAAGTCCATTCCAGGTAGTGTATGGTTTTAATCCTTGTGCTCCTATTGATTCATAAACTATAAATATGGATGCTACACGACGATCTGAATTCATTCTTAAGATGGATGAAACTACAAAGAAAAATATTGAAAAGATGAATGAGAAGTATAGGATTGCATGTAGTAAAGGTAGAAAAGAAGTAAAACTTGAACTGGGTGATTTCGTGTGGTTACATTTGAGAAAAGAGCGATTCCCTAACTTGAGAAAATCTAAACATATGCCATGAGCTGCTGGTCCTTTTAAGTTCCTAACTTCCTTTGCATGTGAGTTTGAGAATAGATTGCTATGTGATGATTTAATTGTTATTAGGAACAATCAAGAATATCACTAACTAAAGGTCAGAGGCCTTGGGAACGTGGAGAACCTGCTGGGACGTCCACAAGTTGATGGAATCAGTTTACAACTCGGACTTGAGTTCAACTCGAAGTCCAGGAACAGTCCACCTTTAAATGGACACCCAGGACGCATACGTACTCCGTTTTTGACGTTCACAATATTCTCGGAAAGAGGAGAAGATAAACTTTCCAATGGCTCTGGTACCACCTCAAAATTCCTCCGGAGTCATTGGAAATCATGGAAACAAGTAGAGTCCAGATTTCTGTCCGGTGTTGCGCCACTGAATCGGGCCTTTGGGCCTTGTGTCCCGTATGAGTCCATTAGGGACGCGTCTAAGTGTGTTTTGGCTGAACCCTAGCCTTTAAATACTGCAGCTGCCGGTCATATTCGTTGAGTTTTGCTTATATCAATAATATCGATGTTCTACGGTTTGTGAGACCCCAACTTAGATTTCATTTCGTGTCTTTGACGTTCTTGCTTGTGTTCTCGGTTGCACTTGCAGGGATTAGCCTTCTTGGCGAGGTCAAATGTGTGCAGCACGGTTGATAACCAACGGAGCAGTGGTATAGTGATTGCAGGGGTACTCAAACTGCTCGAGTGCCACAGATCATCAACGTCAAGTTCTCCACCCCAATCGACTTACCTTTCGAAAGATCGGGCCTAAATTACTCATCAAGATTATCCGTGAGAACTTGAGTGTTGCTCAATCAAGACAAAAAGGCTATGCGGACAATAGGAGAAGGAAACTAGCTTTTGAAGTGGGAGATTTTGTTTACCTCGAGGTGTCACCAATGAGAGGTCATAAGAGGTTTAACATAAGAGGCAAGCTAGCACCTCGCTATATTGGACCATTCAAGATTTTGGACAGAAGAGGAGAGGTAGCATATAAACTGGAGATGCCAGCTCATTTTTCAGATGTTCATGATGTGTTTCATGTTTCCCAGCTCAAGAAGTGTTTAAGGGTACCGGAAGAACAAGTGACAATGGATGAATTGGAGCTAGAGGCAGATTTGACTTATGCCGAGTAACCGGTCAAAATCATGGAAACTAAGGAGAGGGTCACAAGAAACAAGGTTATTAGATTGTTTAAAGTTCAATGGAAGCATCATACTGAGTTAGAGGCAACATGGGAGCTAGAAGATGATCTCAAGAAGAAATTTCCCTATCTTTTCTCTTCTGCGTCGAATCTCGAGGGCGAGATTCATTTTAAGGGGGGTATGTTTGTAACACCCTCATTTTCAAGCATCATGCATTGCATAAGTTCATTATGCATATTCAACATTAACCGACGTAAAAAGAAATAAGTTTAAAATTGAATTAGAAGCAAAACCACACTTAAGAATTCTGGGAAGTGTGGACTAGTCCGTTTTTGGTACAGACTAGTCAGATTTCTCTCTGAATTTGCTCGGAAATGTCCATTTTTGCTACGGACTATTCCGGTTTTTGCCTCTGGACATTTTCGTACTTGTCCGTTTTCGCCTCTGTCAATCTTCGGACTAGTCCGGCCTTTTGCGGACTTGTCCGGTAAATCACGATTCTGAGTTGATCTTTTGATCCACGACTTGTTTTTGGGTTTTACCTTAAGTGGGCCTAAGGACGTCGTGTCTAACTCTTTTTGGAGCCATGTGGGACCCCAAACTGGCCTCTACCCATCTTAAACTCGAATTCCATCAAAATCTAGCCTCCACCTCTATATAAACCACCCCACCCCTTGATCTTATATCCTTTTGCCTACGTGACCAAGTCTACAATGCCAAAAATATAAGCCTCTTGAATCATTAGCAACTAGACACCTATGCTTAGAGGATGACATGTCAAAATAATCTTTAAAAACTCTTCCAAACTGAGACATGTTAAACATAAGCTCATCATTAGAATATACAACCTTGCAGTAATTTTTAATTAAAATAATTTCAATATTTTCATCTAACAATTGTGAAACAGAAAACAAGTTGTATTTCAAATTTTTAACAAGTGTCACATCTTTCAAAGTGTAGGCTCCCTTTGGATTGAAGGAATGGCAAAGGAATTTTGAAGGATAGTATTTGTAAAGGATTTTTTTCCTACATTACCATTTGACTCACAGGAAAAACAATGGGTAGTTTCCATAGGAATGGATTCTTTTGCTAAATTTTGTAGGAAACCTAACATGAGCTTGGACTTCTTTTTTCTTTCCTAGCTCATGTTACAGGTTCCCTTGTTTTTCCTATGATGCTGCCAAAGGGCTTCTCATCTCAATTCCTATAGGATTGCAAAGACATATAATTTCAATTCCTATGTTTTTCCTATTCCTGTGCTTTTCAATTCCTTCAATCCAAAGGGAGCCATAGTGATTATTAATTGTATCCGAACCCTAAGCAATTATAGTAGTTAAAGAATTATTGACAAAAGTAACATTCTCTACACATGACACAAAAGAGAGGGAGGAGAACCACTCTTTGTTACCGGTCATATGGCGTGAGCAACCTGAATCCACAAGCCAAATGCTCTCCTTCCTCTAGCGTGTAACCTACATAGAAGCACAATACGTCGATGACTCATTACTGGGGTTAGTCAAAAGGCATTTAGAAAACCAGTACTCTTCATTGTCACTGTTGCGTTCTGCTTCCTCCATACTTGATCTTGAGTTGCTCGCCATGTAACACAGAGTTGCCAAATTGTCTTCATCCTCGTCACTTCGGGAGTCTACATCGCTCAAGTGTCTAGAAGACCCGAGAGGACATGGTCTACCACTTGGTACTTTGTAAAAGTCTTCTTCTTGTTGTTGTTATTAGCAGAGGAGGACTTAAATTTATTTTGCTTTTCGTCATGGGTATTAGGATCTGAAAGGTTAGACCAATCTGTATGAAAATGTCTTGTTTTACCACATTTGAAGCATCATTGAGAACCACCACTTCCTTTCCTTCTAGTTCTCACATTTTGTAATGCTTTTGAGAACCGAGTAGATAGAAGTGCTAGCTCCTCCACTGGAAACTCTTCCATATGTTCAAGGGTTAGAGAAGACAGAATAGCAAGTGTACCACATGATGAAGATGGACTATAACTATGCATGTCAAGTTGTGAAACAAATGCAAGAGACTTGTTGAGGTTTTTCTGTGATATAATGTCAAGTTCATGAGTTTTCAGCTTAGAATATAGCACATCTAATAAAATTCTACTCATGACAGTGGATTCACGAATAGATGTAACTTTCATCTTCCAAATTCACATGTCTAATGCACTTAATAATTGTCTGGCATTTTCAGCATCTAAAAAATTAACATTAGCACTACGCATGTAGCTCAGAATTTTATTAAAGCAAGCAAAAAGATCATCGACCGACTCACTGGGTTGCATCTCAAAATGCATGTATTCTTTATTTACCATATCTTGACATGGCTGTTTGATCGTGTTGGATCCTTTGTGGTAGTCGCACAATGCTTTCCACAAATCATATACAGATTGGAGATGTGCAACACGATCGGAGTCGCTTTGAGTCAATCTTTGTATGATCATGTTTCACGCCTTGTTGTTGTTGTTGATGTCCCTCATGTTAGCATCCGTGACTTCATCATTTGACGGCATGATGAAGCACTTGAAGACCTTTTATCATATGGTGAAGCCTTGCGCCTGTATGTAAGCCTCCATGCGAGCCTTTCAAACCAGAAAATTAAGCTATCAAAACACACAAGGTTTTGTGGCGTATTTTGTCCATGTTGATTAGTAAAAACACGTGTAAATCAAAGAGATTAGAGAAACTTGTCTCTGATACCAATTGTAGGATCGAAGAGCACGTGAAAATCTACCAGATGTGTTGAATGGTAGATTAAAACTTTTTCACCAGAAACAACGAAAACCCCTCGACAGAAAATCAACCTGATAGAAAAACCATGTGTGTGAGTGTTTCCAACATGTTCAAAATGTGAAAAATTAGTGTAGATCATAGAGAATCAATTCAAGAAGACACGACAACAAGAATCACGAGAAAACTTTGAGTAAAACCCAAGTTATGACCAAAACCCTGAGCAAAGGTCAATTTGATCTAATAGAGAGCAAACAGATCTGCAATGCTGCAAAGAAACTCGTGTAACTCAAAAACCATAAATCCGATGAACAAGAAATTTTCATAGATGATATAGTATTGAGTTGTTAAGACAACACAAAAAGAATCATGTTAATTGGACCTATAGAACTCGATTTACGATCAAAACACCAAAGAAAGGTCGGGCAACGCAGAAACTCGACAAGAAAGACTTGACGAAAACAAGTCGGACAAACAAGGCATAAAAGATCCTCTAAACTACTAATTTTACTAACCAAAGACACAAGAGGAACAGCCCAAAGTCGTCCACCATGAGCTCTGGCCTCCCTTGCTTATATAACTAGACCTTAGGCCAACCCAATCCTAACTAGGACTCCTATTCCTACTCAATTTCAACCAAAACTTTCCATAACTGCTCAAGCCTCTTCTATATGCAGATAGAAGCAATTTTAAGAATTCCAAACACCTTTAAAACGTCCCAAACATTCCTAAAACAAAATAACTATGTGACCCACATGAAATCTAACCAAAACGAACTCGAAACCTTCCATAAACAAACCATAACCACCTCAGCCATAGCTTGAGACATAATCCAGCTGGTTGGACCTTTCCGTCCATATCTTCACATCCATATCTCTTCATCACGCCTTTGAACCATGTAGCCACGTCCATGCGCCCCTTGAACACATGCAAACACTTTCCAATGATGTCCATGATACCTTCATATGCATTGTTCTTTACTCAAACATTCTGGCGACCTCCCGACCAACTCAACCACAATTCCTCCCAAACTTGGTTGTTGAACTTCATCTTATCCCTAAGACTAGTTCAATGGATCCCGTCACCAGCCATGTCTTGACCTCAAGAAAGACTTGCACATGAACAAACAACCAATTCTTCCGAGCATAAGTCCTCGACTTGACTCACATTAGTCCGATAACCACGACACCTTATGTGAGCATCTCACATAAGCATGTTGCAAATGTAGCAAGATAAAATCCATCATGATCAGCCATAACACATCAAAAACTTAGTAAAAGAATACTAAGCAAACTTTCTCATAAGTGTAAATCAAGTTGAAACGTTGCAAATGAAAAATATAACATCCGCATGAATATTTCAGCACAATAAGGATTAGATAGTCCAAAGCAGCCGCTATACATTATACAACAAAAAGTTTGGACATTCTGAAATGTGAAACACGTGCAGCTCACATGCAGCAAAAGTTTGGATAGCGCAAAGTGTGTTTCTCAAGTATATTCAAAACTTTGCATGTAAACCTTCACGTTTAACATAATTGTCAATGTATTCAGCACATAGGTCTCACACGGAGGCCACGCTGTCAGTACAGAACACTTCTTCAGTCCAGAGGCTAGTGATGGAGGCACCGGCCACGGCGATAGGGTTAGGAGGCTCCAACCCTCCACGCAAACCGGGATGTCAGGCCCGCTGGAGCTGCAAGGGTTCTCGATAAGGCATGATTGCCAAGTCTCGTATTGCTTCTTTTATTGCTTCTTTTGTCTAATGTAGTCTAGCCTTGGCTTCATAGGTTGTCGTCGGCCGGCATAATGCCCTTGCCGCAGCAAGGGGATGGAGAGAGGGTGCCAACCTTTGTTGGCACCGGAGGTTCGACGGCTATGTCAGCCCTCGAGCCACCTCGCGGGACGGAATCCTCTGTGCACAAAGACGCTGTCTCGGAAATTGCAACTGCTCCAGAGGGTGGCGTGGCTCATACAAGCGGTGCACAAGGTTCTAAGTTTGGGTGGCATCGAGGATGGCTCCGTTGATGGATCCTGACATCGCTCCCCTTCCCGAGCAACCTATGAGTGAGGACGCTCCAGCCTCCAGCAGTGTCGGGGTCTTTGCAGCGGTGGGCACACAGGAACGAGGCACGGAGCCAGTGCTGGAGCCCACCTAGAGAAACAGTGCCTTGATTCCCACAATTGGTGCCTCGACGAGCGGGGTAGTGTCGGACATTGATGCGTCTTCACATGATGGAGCAAGTGGAGTTGTGGCAGCATTGGGTGAGGACGCACCCACACAGGATGAGGTAGCTGCGCGGGGTGACAACAATGTGCCTTCCCCGAGTGGCGATGTGCCCACATCGATCGATGCGGTTGCACAGGGCAGAGATGACGTGCCTGCTCCAGTCGGTGACACACCTACTCCGGACGACATGGCTACGCAGGTGGTGACTCGCCTGCAGCGGGCGATGATCCACCCATAATAGACGATGACGCTTCTCCCCGGGGCTCCTACCGGCAGGCTTCTGGGCCCTCTTGTGCCGGTTGCGGACGCCGAGGAGGTTAAGTTAGTCAAAAGGCAGCCTCTAGTAGCGACAACCGAACCGATCCCCCGCTGCAAGGCCATTGTAGTGCCTCACTCCGGCCTCCATCAAGCGCAGGCTGCGCTCGACCGGGACTGGGAGAGACTGCGCGCGAGGGAGGATCTCCTTTCAGAGGAGGAGAAGCTCACGGTGAAGGAGTGGGGCATGATGGAGCCGTCCGACACTAGATCGTGGAGGCTCTTGAAGGAGACTTGAGAAGCTAATGCCGAAGCCAACGCCCGCCTCACGACCTGTGAGGACATGCGGTTGGAACTCGCCCATCGCGAGGTCGCCGTCGCCGAATAGGAGCGGGGGCTGGATGAGAAGGAAGAGGAGGCTTCCCCCAGGCTCCATCTTGACCGGGACGAGGTGAGGTCCCACATCGAGGGCCTCGACCGCTGGGAGGAAGACTTAACGCAAGAACGGGAGCACTTGGCGAAGGAGCACCAAGCCATCTTGGACCTCGAGCTCAATGCCCAGCTCCAGGAGAGCGTCCTGGAACTTCACACCTGGGAACTTGACGACTAGGAGAAAGCATTGGCCGTAGGAATAAGAAGTCCTACGAAGGCGGGCTAGAAGCTCTGGAGGTGGCGTGGCAGACGGTGAAGGACCTCCAAGCCTCCCGCGCAGCTGGGGCGCAGGTGAAAGTGTCTCTAGGCATCCCCATGGGTTTTGGATGATTGATGACGACAATTAAGAGACTAATGAGCTGAGTTGATCTTAAGCACTAGTGTGATGATTGAAATGGGACAAAATCCCTCAAAAAGGAAAAGGTTGAAACGGGTGTCGAAGACTCAGGCATAGAAATTAGGGTTTCTATTGTGTTGGGTTTAGACTAGCCGTACCATGTGTGAGGGTGGTTGTATCATGTGCATTGAGATCATCCAAGAGGGCTCAAAGTGGTGGTTGAGAGAAAAACCTAAGTGAGGAGCCCATTTGAGAGAAAAACACCAGTGACCGAACTTGTCCGGGCTTCAAGCCTGACTAGTCCGGGGTAGCCAATTTAGTCCATTTTGGGACGTACTAAATGTCTATATTGGGTAGTCAGTGGTTGTCTCATCCGAGGAAGAAGACAATGATGAAGATGCCAATGATCCGGAGGCCACGAAGAGCGATAGTGAGTGGCAACAAGGCGGAGACGATGACAATGACGATGATGAAGAATAGATCCTAGGGCTCTAATTCTCTCTTTTTCTTTTGGTGTCTTGATGCAAAAGGGGGAGAGATTGGAAGGGGGCACTTAAAGTTTTAATAGTCATTGTCTATTTTTATCCTCCATGGACATGTATTATGTTTCAAAACTCTCGCATTTAAAATTGTGTAAGACTTAATCTATGTTTCACAAGTACTATGCTTACTTGTGATGTTATGGTTGAATTGACTTATTTATCATGCATATTTATTGTCTTATCACAATTTATGAGCACATCACTTAGGAACCCCACCATAACATGTATATGTATGATAACTCTCTCAGTTTCCTTACTCTTAATGCATACATGGAGGGGGATTTACTCATACACATACATGTTATGAAAAGAAAATATTATCCTTTTTTGTTGAAGCGTAATGTGTTATCATCAATCACCAAAAAGGAGGAGATTAAAAGTGCATCTAGGCATCCCCGTGGGTTTTGGATGATTGATGGCGACAGTTAAGAGACTAATGAGTTGAGTTGATCTTAAGCACAGGTGTGATGATTGAAATGAGACAAAATCCCTCAAAAAGGAAAAGTTTGAAATGGGCGTCGAAGACTCAGGCATAGAAATTAGGGTCTCTATTGTGTTGGGTTTAGACTAGCTGTATCATATGTGAGGGTTGTTGTATCATGTGCATTGAGATCGTCCAAGAGGGCTCAAAGTGGTGGTCGAGAGAAAAACCTAAGTGAGGAGCCCATTTGAGAGAAAAACACCAGTGACCAAACTTGTCTGGACTTCAAGCCGGACTAGTCTGGGGTAGCCAATTTAGTCCATTTTGGGACGGATTAAATGTCTTTGTTGGAGTTTGAACTTGTCCGTTGGGTACGGACTAGTCCGTTCTTCTATGGTGAGCGATTGTGGAGCTAAATCCTGGAAGGCCGGACTTGTCCGTCCCAGAGGTCGGACTAGTCCGGACCACCCAGGGTAGTCCGTTTTGGGACGGACCAAATGGTTCTGTTTGAGTTTGGACTTGTTCGTTGTACAGACTAGTTCGTTTAAGCTTGAGTGTGAGATCCCGAACCCAAGTCTTGGGAGGTCGGACTTGTCCGCCCCTGGGGCCGACCTTGTCCGGGCTCTCCCAATGTTGTCCGTTTTCAGCTGGACTAAAGCGTTTTGTCTGACTTCGGACTAGTCTATTTTGTACCAGACTAGTCCGTGTTGCTACTGACCATTTGAAATTCAAACGCTTGGCAGGGACATCACCTATTTTGTCGGTCGGTCATGTCGAATTGTCGGTGGTCCCAAAAGGTCGGACTAGTCCGTGGTACAAGGCCGGACTAGTTCGGGGTTTCATTGGTGGCAACGGTTAGTTGTCAGGACCCCTATAAAAAGGGGTCCCCCGGGCCCTATTTGATAACTCTTGAACCCTAGTGCCGCCACAACAGTCCTTGAGCCTTCCACTCGTCCTACTTGCCCTTTAAGACCAAATCTTGAAGAGATTAGGGTTTGGGAAGGAGAGTGAAGGAAGATCACCGTGCTTTGGCTCTCAGTTTGATCTCTTGCACTTGGTATTGTGTTTTGTGGCTTGTGTGAGTTGAGCTTCGTGTGCTCTTGCTGTATTGATTCGTGGGAGCCTCAACTTTTGAGCAGCCCCAAGAAACTTGGTGATTACCCTTGATATAGTGGACCGGCCATTGTGGTGGCTTGGTGAGAAGAGGGTCAAGTGAGACCCGGTCTTTGTGTGTACTTCTCAACATGGATGTAGGTTTTTTTTGTGGAGCTGAACCACGTGATAAATTGTGTCTCTCTTGTCGCTTTACTTTTCGTAATCACTTGAATTGCTATTAGGGTTCATATTGCTCTTCATCTTGATCATTGTTGAATCTTATAACCTAATTGCTTACACTTGTCAATTCAAATTGTACTAGGTTTCTAGACATTGTATCTACCTTTTGTTAACCTAAATTCCACAAACAACTTTTAGAAATCAAGTTTTTAGGTTTTCACCCTGTGCTGAGCGGACTACTTCGTCCCTGTCTAGACAAGTCCAGCCTCAAGAATTTAATCTCGTCTGATTAAGTCATTTCAGGTCATATTGCCTATTCACCCCCCTCTAGGCGACTTTAAGTAGGGGGTCTGGGATTTCCTGGGTCGCGCTAAGGTTGCGTTGGAGCCCTTTGGCCTCAGCCTCCTACGAAGGGGTAGCCGGGGATGGAGGTGAGTCAGGTGCTCTCTACACTTGACTTCTTCTACTCAAAGATGAAGGCGGTAGGCGCAGCCATCGACAAGCGGCTAGAAGCCAAGGGAAGGGCCATGGCGAAGGATGTGGTTGCCCATGTGATGGTGTGCCTCCGAAGCTGGTACACCGACGTCACACTAGAGCCAGTAGTCAGGGGCCCCGTCGAGCAGCGGAAGGCGGTAATGAGGTCTGAGGTTGAAGATCTCGTTGCGCTCATCGCCTCACAGTTCCAATGTGAAGCCGACGACTGCCAGGCGTAGTATTCTTGTGTGTAGGGCTTTTGTATCTTCTTTGTGAATATTCTAATGAATTTGAATTCATGTATGTTTTCACTTCATCTTGTGCTTCTCAACTTGCTTATTCGGGTCCTTAGCAGTGCAAGGGACCGAAAAACTTCGTTGATCCCCTTAAGTTTAGGCACCAATGATAGCGCACTTGACGTCCTGCCTATGGAACCCCGTAGTGGCCCCTGCTAGGTGTGGCTAGTAGGCTGGGCACACCTACCACGTAGTTGTAGGACATCGATGTCGGGCCCTCGGCGGGTCACGAGAGCTTTGGGGCGTCAAGCTTGAAAAGGTGACGCCAGCGGGCTCCCTAGGGGGCGCCGAAGCTTTGGGAGTTGACATCGGCGGACCCCCTGTGGGCGCCGGTCTTGAAAGATGATGTCGGCTCTCTAGTGTTATTAAGCCTTATGGTCCTATGCTGGTGTGCAGGGCTTGGGTAATTCAGTGTGTTAGTATCTGGGGCTTGGCCAGCCTTGCTCTGGTGTGAGCCGTCTGGCCCCAGTACTTAGCTATAGCGCTGGGAGACAGGGTGTGCACGCTTAGGGTACGGAACCAAGCTAAGCATGCTACACAACCTGGACCTCCGGCTCGGCATAGGATTTTTGTTGGGGAGATTGTCTGGCACCACATGACCTCAAACAAGGGGGCGGGTGAGAGACTCCAGACACGTTGCAGGTACCTCAAGCAAGCCCGCCCATATTAGGATTGCATAACTCTACTAGGGATGAAACAGAGAGAGAATGACCGAGCATATGATGAACAATATACGAGAACGACCATGGTTTGATAATCATAAAATTAATGAGTAATTAAATGAATATGAGAGAAGACAGAGCAAGAAAGTGATTCTTTCAACTTCGTATTCATAGCAGGAGACAGGCTTTATAAGAAGCCAATAACTCGCTCCAGATGACAAGGGAGGCAGAGTGCCCAGGCATAGGATACGAGACCAGGCGAAGCAGGCTGTTCACTCTGGACTGACCCCTGGAGCTTGGTTTCTCTGAGTGCAGCTCCTAGACGCTATGAACCCTTACATTGTCCTACTGCTATGCTCGGGGTAAAACTTACAGAGGTGCTCTATGTTCCAAGGGTTCGAGAGGGACTCTCCTTCCTATGTAGCCAGGCGGATGCACCTGGACGGGAAACATCTGTCACCCGAATGGGGCCCTCCTAGCTGGGGGAGAGTTTGTTTGCCCCTTCAGAGGAAAGTATGTGCTGTAGCACTAGGTCGCCCACCTGCAGTTCCCTGCTCCGCACGAACCGTTCCTGGTAGCGCCAGAGCACCTACCGGTACTGCATGTTTCGAACAGCTGCATGTCATCTTCCCTCGTCAACGAGGTCGATATCTTCACGCTTGAGATGGTCCTACGCGGCTTCGTCATATGTTCGGACATGGGGAGAGCCCACGAAGATCTCTGGGGGGGAGGACAACCTCGACCTTGTACACCAAGAAGAAGGGCTTTTTCCCCGTACCCGACTGGGTGATGTCCAGCTAGCCCACAGTGCGCATAGTAGCTCGTCAACCCACTTGGCACCATGCTTCTCCAAGCTTGCATAAGTGCGCATCTTGAGGCCCCTGAGGATCTCATCGTTGGCCCTCTCGATCTGTCCGTTGCTCTTTGGATGAGTGATGGGTGCATAACAAACTTGAATGCTAAGGTCTTCGTAGTACTCTTGGAATGCAGCACTAGTGAACCGGGTTCTGTTGTCGATGATGATCCTGTTCGGGACCTCGAATATGCAGACATCAACTTGATGAATTTCACTGAGGACTCCTTATTGATGGTGACCATCGGGGCTAATTACGGCCACTTTGTAAACTTTTCTACGGTGACATAAAGGTATTGGTAACCTCCGATGGCCCTGGGAAGGGCCCAGGATATTCAGCCCCCAAACTACGAACAGCCAAGAGGGGGGATCATCTACAGCATCTGAGTCGGCGTGTGGATCTTCTTGGCAAGGAACTGGCACGCCTTGCACCGTTCACCAGCTTGACGGCATCCAGAAGAGATGTCGGTCAGTAAAAGCCATGCTGGAAGGCCTTATCGACCAGCGTGCGGGAAGACGCATGGTTCTCGCACTCTCCTACGTGGATCTAGAAGAGCAAGTCACAACCTTCCTCTTGGTTTATGCACCACAATAGGATTTCATCGGCGCAATGTTGGTAGAGATCCCCCTCTACCAACGCGTATCTTCCAGCCACCCTGACGATCCGTTCAGCGGACACATGTTCTTTGGGAAGGATGTTGTCATTCAAGTAGTCTCGGAGCTCTGTGATCCATGCATCGCGATCTGCTTGAGCTTCTAGATCTTGGGCGCCGGGTTGCACGGAGTCCCCTGTGATGCATACGATCCTTGGCGGGCACCATCGTTGCAGGGCTATCAGGATCGTCAGCTTCGAGGTGTTGGGCTTGCCCCATTTGCCAGGCTCGACAGGCCTAGCGGCAGGTCGTAGCAACTTCCTTTCGAAGACACTCTCAGGCACTGAGGCCCCAGTGGATGCTTTTGTTGATAGGTTAGGTACGCCGCAAGCCTGGGATCATTGCAGCAACATTCCTCTCAGACTTGCTTGATGATGAGTTGGGAGTCTCTTTTGACCAGCATTTGGCGGACGCTGAGAGCTAGTGCAGCCTTCAACCCGAAGATGAAGGCTTCATACTCTGTCATGTTGTTGGTTGCCTTAAAGTTGAGGTGCACCATGTACTTGAACTGCTCCTCGGTTGAGCCATCGAAGAAGAGCGTCTAGTGGGGTCCGGTGAGGACCGGGGCCTTGGGCTCCGGCTCACCATTGTTGGGGCCCCCTGGGTTGCTTAGGGATGGCGTCTACACAGCTACGAAGTCGATCTCAAACTCCGCTAGCTCCACCATCCACTTTGCGATGTTGCCAGGTGCGTTGGGGTTGCAAAGCACAGTTCCCATGGGAACAAGATCACCACTGAGACTTTGTGTTCTTGGAAGTAGTGGTGGAGCTTCCTCGACGTGATGAGCACTACATACAACAGCTTATGTACCTTGAGGTACCTTGTCTTGGTGTCGTGCAGGACTTCACTGATGAAGTAGACCGGACGCTGGATGCTCCGGACCCTCCTTGGGGGATCCAATGTGTCCTCTTCCATCAGCGTCGGACCTTGGGGCTCTTAGCCCATGGGCCTGCGTCGTCCTCTTGGGGTTGGGACCCAGAGGCATTTTGATCATCGGGGCCCCCTGTGGGGACTCGATTGTCCTCCAAGTTTTGGGACCCGGAGGAACCTTGGTTGTTAGGGCCTCGTGCTAGGATAGGGTCCTGGAGCTCAGGACCGGCGGCAGGGACATCTACCGTCTCTTGAGGTAGCTCGGGTCCTGATTGCTCCGCAATGAGGACTATGCTCGCCACTACAGTTGTGGCAGCAATGTAGAGGAACAGAGGCTCGCCAGGCTCCGGAACCACCATGACGGGCAACGACGTGAGGTGTTGCTTTAGCTCTTGGAACGTCTCCTCTGCCTCTTCGGTCCAGATGAAGGGTTCGAACCTACGCAGAGCTTGAAGAACGGGAGAGCCCGCTCAATCGTTCTAGAAATAAACCGATTGTGTGCAGCCAGGTGGCCTGTGAGCTTCTGCACGCCCTTGATGCGGGCTAGGCGCTACATCGGCTCGATCGCCTTGATTTTCTCTAGATTGGCCTCAATCCCTCGATGCAAGACCAAGAAACTGGGGAGCTTCTCAATAGATACTACGAACACAAACTTGTCTAGGTTGAGCTTTGTGCATGTGGAGCATAGACTATCAAAGATTAGGGCTAGGTTGTCTAGAAAGTATATATGTGTTTGGATTTTGTTAATGATGTCATCGACATACACTTCTACTAGGTCCCGAATGAGATTTCTAAATGTTTTTTGCATGGAAGTCGGGAGAGCATTCTTAAGACCATATGAAATGAATACATAACAATACAGGCCATCTACTATTATAAAAGCAGTGTGTTCTTCATCCTCTCTAGACATTGGTATTTGATGGAAACTAGAGCAAGCATCTAGAAAGCACAGTAGATCGCAGCCTGATGTAGAGTCTACAATTTGATTTATTCTAGAGAGAGGGAAGAAATCTTTTGGGCATGCCTTATTGAGACTGGTGTAGTCGATGCGCATCTGAAGCTTCTCGCAAGCCTTAAGGAAGACAACAAGATTGGTCAGTCACAGGGGGTGGTGGACCTCTCGGATGAAGCCAACATCAATTCTTAATTTCTTCATGGATGAAGTTTTGCCGCTCTATGGATTGCTTCTGAGGCTTTTGTTGCATCGGCCGAGCAACAGGGTAGATCTTCATATGGTGCTCGATCACCTCCTAGGGATCTCGGGCATCTGTGACGGTTGCCAGGCAAACACATCGACAATGGCCCGGAGGAAGGCGACGAGTGCAAGTTCCTATTTGATGTCCAGACTACCTGCTACACGGGTCGTTTGGGTAGCATCAGAGCATATCTAACGTCCTTGACGGGGACGTCGTCGCAGTCGGCGGGATGCACATAGGGTGCAGCGGTGGAGCTGCGCTGACGCGTGCTCAGGAGAGACTGGCATGGTCCATGTTGATATTTCCTACACACTACTAACAATTGATCCCTAGCAGACGTGCCAGAAATGCTTGTTAATAGTTTTTAGATTACAGTTGTAAATCCGCAAGCGCACATAATCTATCAATGTAGCATTTTCCCTTTTAGAGTATTCCCAAAAGGTGTCATTTATACTCCCAAAGGAAGACCATATGGAAGCAAAGCAATCATCAAATGGAGAGGCTAGGTTGGTCTAGGTAGGGTTCTAGCAAGGATGGGTAATTGATAGTTTGGAGGTAGCGTGACACACACAAGAGCATTCTATATATCCTAAGAGGGGTAAATAAGGTAAAGAGGGACTAGACTAAGAGTTAGGTAGATACTTCTACTATGCTTCTAGTGTACATATACATAGCCTAAGTTAGTTACTAATGATTATATCAATTATAAATTCTCATGCTAAGTGGATTAACATGTCGGGCACAGGTTTACCCCTAGCAATACTAGGACGACTCCCGCTAATAGCCTATGGCATAGCTGAACGTGGAGGATTACAAAGGACAAATAGGGCTGTCACTACCTAGTGCCTACATCTTCAATCCAAAGGTCTACGAGACATTCAATGCTACTCATCTATCCTAGCACCATGCTATCATATTAAGTAAATATCTTAAGAGTCTAGGCATAAACCATCTTAAGGTAACGAACTAAATCATCGTTGAACCATGTTAATTCATTGCATAACTGATTCATATTAACATAATCATATCATAGCTATTAGACTACAGTGGGGGTTTGTAGTATTTATGATAATATAATGAGAATGATATAGAATAATCATAAATACTACTCCTATCACATATATGGAATCCACAATCAAACAAGAAATGCTTCATCCAAGTATATGAACAAAAGAAGACTAAAGATAACATATTTATTAAGAACAAAGTCACAAATACAAATAGGAATATGACATTCATACCTTTTCCAATTAGGAATTGGGAAGAGACTCCTTCTACTCCTCTCCTACTTGGACTATGGACAAGAGGCTCTCCTATCTACAACCTATACTCCTCTAAACCTATGGAGAGTAGTTGAAAGTGCATCTAGGCATCCCTTGTGGGTTTTGGTTGATTTATGACAAACAAATGAGATCCTAACCACATTATTGAGATGAGCGCACGTTTTAATGAAAAGAATGAAGAAAGCAGCGGTTTTAATGAAAAAATGAAGAAAGTGCCAAAAAGAAATGAGAACGAGGATCAATTCGAAAAAGAGCTCAAGAGCTGAATAGAATACATCATTGTGTATGGAGTGTGTTGGTGTAACACATCCCAAGAGCTCAAGCACAAAAATCCTCACACACTTCACATTTCACAGGAAAAACGGACTAGTCCGATATACACCGGACTAGTCTGATATCCTGTCTGGACAGGTTCGGACAAGTCCAGCCAATGCGGACTTGTTCGCACTGGACTAGTCTGATAATGTTCGTACTAGTACGATAATGCCTCTAACTAAAATCGGACAAGTCCTCCAAGTGCGGACTGGTCCTATATTCACTAAGGGCATCACCACACCGTACAAGTTCGATATCAGCACGGACAAGTCCGAAAACTGTTCAGACTAAAATCAAACAAGTCCGCTCCTAGCCGGACAAGTCCGACATTTCTGGACACTTAGGGTTTCCTGCACGCCGCACACGGGACTAGTCCGGACTCCACCACAGACTAGTTCGGACCCTCGAAACCCTAACGATAACTTTTGAAAACCCTAATATAAATAGATGTGCACGGCCCAACTACCATAACTCTCGACCCCCTGCGCCATCACACCTTCCAAGAGCCTATAAAAGACATCTCTCCACGCAATCCAACGCAAGAAAGATCAATCCCTTGAGGATTCACTTTGGAGCAAAGGAGAGACACGATTCTACACTTTTGAGCTCTTGGGTTTGATCTCTAACACACTCCTGTGGTTTCATTATTTATCTTACGAGTGTGTTCTTGGTGGTGTTTGAATTGTAATCTTGGGGAGCCCTCAACTTGTGAGAAGGCCCCTTGAACTTGGTGATTTGCCCCTTTGTGATAGTGGAAGAAGAATTGGCCTTCGTGGTGATTCGACGAGGTTAGGGTCAGTGAAGACTCGATCCTTTCGTGGGCTCCTCAACGTGGATGTAGGTTGCCTCAGTGGGAACCGAACCACGGGATAAAATCGTGTGTCAGACTTGCTCCTAAAGTTTCTCATATCATATTCTTAAATTTTCTCATATCATATTCTAGGGTTTGATTGATTTTGTCATCTTACGTTAGAACATTCATATCAAAGCTAATTTGCACTACACTTAACTTCATTGAATCAATACTTGCAAGTTATATACTATTTTCCGCTGCATATTGTGCTTGAATTGAAATCATTGATCGAACTTCATCAATCTAGTCCGCACGCACTGGACTAGTCCGTACTCTTCCGGACTAGTCCGATATCTCGGGATTTGATCAGTTTGTTAAGTATTGCAGGTTCCGACTAAATTTCAAAAAGGCCTATTCACCCCCCCCCCTCTAGGCCACATTCAATTGGTATCAGAGCATGTTTCTTCGCAAGAGACTAATCGCTCGAAGAGAACATGTCGGACATGAAGGATGCGCACAAGAGTCTCAACCAAGAGAAGGTTGAAGACGAAAAAGCTCAAAAATTGGAAAAGATCCTTGATGCTATCCAGGACTTCGAGGAAGATGATGAGGAGACGCTTGAACTCAAGGCGCTCCTAAGGAAGAAAGCACTCTCGAAAGGGAAAGTGAAGGTCGAGCACGAGAAGAAGAAGAAGAAGGGGAGTAGTCACACCGACTACTCCCGATATCCTTTTAATTATGATCGCTTAAATTCTAATAATAATCATTACCTATCTATTTCTCTTGGCAAAGCCCCACATTTTGATGGCAATGACTACTCAATGTGGAGGCAAAACATGAAAATGCACTTGATCTCACTCAATCCAAGCTTGTGGCACATTGTGGTTACAGGAATAGATATACCCGACGATGATGAGGAGCTCACGCCTAGCCAAGAGCAAGCAATCCATCGAAATGCCCAAGCAGCAGAAGTCATCACCTCATCACTTAGTTGGGACGAGTTCACCAAGGTGGATGGACTCGAGATTGCAAAGGAAATATGGGACACATTGCAAACTGCACATGAAGGCGATCGTCGTGTGCGAGTGGCGAAGATCAAAATGATCAAAGGCGAATTGGGAATATTTGCCATTGAAGAAGACGAGTCGCCGCAAGACATGTACAACCGCTTAAAGACGCTCATCAACAAGGTTCGAGCATACAGAAGCAAGAAGTGGAACAATCACGAGGTGGTGAAGCTCATCCTTAGAGCTTTCATGTCTCGCAACTTCACCCTGTCCTCGGGTACAAGAAAATGACCCCGGATGAGCAACTTGGGAAAATCATCAACTTCGAGATAATGGAAAAGCAAGCAAGGCATGTCAAGGATATTGCAGACCTCACCTCGGCAAAGAAGAAAGGGGTCGCTTTGAAGTCCACCTGCAAGCCTTTGTCTAAAGAAGCTTGATAAGCTCAACAAGAAGAAGAAAGCGATGACAAGAGCAGCGACATTGACGAAGAGGACATGATCCTCTTTATGAAGAGATTCAAGAAAATGATGAAGAAAAGACAAGGGGGAAATCAAGGGAAGGAAAGTATAAAGAGAAGTCAAGACCAAAGTTGAGGCGGGCATGCTATAACTGTGGTGAATATGACCACTTTATAGTTTGAAAGTGCATCTAGGAATCCCTTGTGGGTTTTGGATGATTTATGACAATCAAATGAGATCCTAACCTCTTTGTTGAGATGAGCACAGGTTTTAATGGCAAAATAAGCAAAGTGCCAAAAAGGAGGGAGAATGAGGAGCAAAGTGGAAATGAGCTCAAGGAAGAAGAATAGTAGATCATTGTGTATGGAGTGTTTTAAAGAAACACACCCCAAGAGCTCAATCACAATTACACACACACATTGCACAAAGTTATTTAGGACCGGACTAGTCCGAATGTCACCGGACTAGTCCGATATCCTCTCTGCACAAAATCGGACGAGTCCGATATCCATCGGACTAGTCCGATATCTCTCTGACTAGAATCGGACTAGTCGTCCCCAGTGCGGACTTGTCCTCAAAACGCTTCACAAGTCACACAAAATTGGACAAGCCCGATCACCAGTGGAATAGTCCGATATTCATTCTGATCTAAATCGGACAAGTCCGTTGTTAGCACGGACTAGTCCGAAAAACTCTCTGACCTAAATCGGACAAGTCCTCCAAGTGCGGACTTGTCCTCATAACCACTTAGGGTTTCACATGTGCGGACAAGTACGATGTCCATCGGACTAGTCCGAAGATTTCCAGAAGCGAAATCGGACAAGTCTGCTCCTAGCCGGACTAGTCCGATATTTCGGGACACTTAGGGTTTGCTACGCACAGCACACCGGACTAGTCCGATGTCCACCACGGACTAGTCCGATCTTTCTAAACACTAATGGTCACTTTTAGAAACCCCATATAAATAGAGGTGCACGGCCCAACTTTAAACTCTCTCGAACCCTAGCGCGTCACACCTCCCAAGAGCCTCAAAAACACATCTCTCCACGAATTTAAGTGCAACAAAGATCAATCCTTTGAGGATACACTCTAGATCATTGTAGGGACACGTTCAACACTCATTGAGCTCTTGGTTTGATTCTCTAACACACTCACGTGATTTCATTGTAATCTTTTGAGTGTGTTCTTGGTGGTATTTCGTGTTGTAACCTAGGGGAGCCCTCAACGTGTGAGAAGGCCCCTTTCAATTCGGTTATTCACCCCTTTGTGATAAGTGGAAGAGGATTGGCCTTCGTGGCGATCCGACGAGGGTAGGGTTGGAGAAGACCCGGTCCTTTTGTGGACTCCTCAACGTGGACGTAGGTTGCCTCTGTGGGAACTGAACCACGGGATAAATATCTTGTGTTCTTGTTTTGTGTTCATCGTTCTTTACATTATATCAATCTAGGGTTTCAATTAATCTTGCTCACTTTACGTTGAAATATCAAATTTAAGATTGACTTGTGATATACCCAAGTATATAATCTTGCAACACATAAATTACAAGTATATACAATCAAACTAAATAAATCAAACTTGATCAACCTAGTCCGTACACACCGGACTAGTCCGCACTTTACCAGACTAGTCCGATATCTCAAGTTTTGATCTGGTGATTAAGTGTTGCAGGTTCCGATAAATTTCAAAAAGGCCTATTCACCCCCCCCCCCCCCTCAAGGCCACATTCAATTGGTATGAGAGCAGGTTCTTCAAGAAAGAGACTAATCGCTCGAAGAAGATAATGTCGGACATGAAGGACATCCACAAGAGCAACAACCAAGAAAAGGTTGATGATGACAAGAACCTAAAGGTGGAGAAGCTCCTCGATGCCATTCAAGGCTTCGAGGACGACGATGAGGAGACGCTAGAACTAAAGGCGCTCCTAAGAAAGAAGACACTTTCCAAAAGGAAAGTGCGGATCGAAGAAAAGAAGAAGGGGAGCAGTCACATCGACTACTCCCGATATCCTTTTAACTATGATCGTATCAATTCCAACAATAATCATTATTTGTCTATCCCACTTGGAAAAGCCCCAAACTTTGACGGAAGTGATTACTCAATGTGGAGGCAAAATATGAAAATGCATCTAATCTCTCTCAATCCAAGTCTATGGCATATTGTGTGTACAGGAATATATATCCCGGACGACGACGAAGAACTCACACCAAGCCAAGAGCAAGCAATTCACCGAATGCTCAAGCCGCGGCCGTAATTACCTCTTCGCTCAATCAGGACGAGTTCACCAAGGTGGATGGACTCGATATTGCTAAGGAGATATGGGACACATTGCAAAATGCACATGAAGGTGATCGACATGTGCGTGAAGCAAAGATTGAAATGATCGAAGGCGAATTAGGAAGATTCGCAATCGAAGAAGACGAGTCACCTCAAGATATGTACAACCGATTAATGACACTCGTCAACAAGGTTCATCCTATGGAAGCAAGAAGTGGAATGACCACGAGGTGGTGAAGCTCATCCTTAGAGCTTTCATGCCTCGCAACGTCACCCTATGCTCAATGATTAGAGAAAGCCCCGGATACGAGAAAATTACTCTGGATGAATTGCTTGGAAAAATCATTAATTTCGAGATGATGGAAAAACAAGCAAAGCATGTCAAGGAAATTGCCGACCTCACCTCGGCAAAGAAGAAAGGGGTTGCTTTGAAGTCCACCCTCAAGTTCCTATCTAGAGAAGCTCGAGAAGCTCAGCTAGAAGAAGACAGTGATGATGAGAGCAATGAATTAGATGAAGAAGACACGATATTGTTCATGAAGAAATTCAAGAGAATAATGAAGAAGAGACAAGGCGCTAAATCAAGCGAAGGAAAGAACAAAGCCAAAGTTGAGGCGGGCATGCTATAATTGTGGTGAGTATAGCCACTTTATAATTATTGCCCATATGAAGAGAACAAGAAGAAGACCAAAGAAGCCAAGCCTCAACCCAAAAAATTCTTCAAGAAGAAGAAACAAGCCGAACAAGCGCACATTGGGAAAGTGTGGGACTCAAACGATGAGTCCTCATCATCCAAAGAAGAAGAGGTGGCTAGCATAGCCATCGAGAAGACATCCAAGAAGTCTACTCTCTTCCCTACACTCAGCGCATGGAAGGGAGATGGCACTTGCCTTATGGCAAAGGAAGGTAAACGCAAGGTAACCATTAAACCCCCTTCCGTCCATTCCTATTCTAGTTATGATGAAATCGGTAGTGATAATGAGGATATGCTTGTTGGACTAGATAGGAAAACTGCCACAAAAATGAAATTTTTACTTGATCAACTTGTTGAGAAGGAGAGGTTGATACATCGTCAAGAGGACATGATCATCTCCCAAAAGGAGGAATATGTTGAACTTGACAAGCTTCTAGAACTTGAAAAGGAACGAAGCAATTCACTAGAGCTTGAGTTAGCCTCAAGCAAGGAAACTTGCTTGGAGTTAACCGACTCAACTGCTGCAATCAAGAACCAACTTGCTGACCTGATCAAGGTTAACAAGATCCTTGAAGTGCAAGTTGAGTCACTCAAGCAAGATGAACCTTCATCCTCTTCAAGTTCACCTTCAAGATGAGGTTGCTTATGCTTGTACATGTAATAAAGTTGACACCAGTTTGAAGGACAAGCCAACCTCTACAAAAGATAAACATCCTGCCCAAAGTGTCATATTTGACAAGGAGAAGATCAAATATGCACGTAGTGCATACTTGGTCAAAAGACCTCCAAATGTCAAATATGGCATTGGTTACTCTTATGGTGAAAAGCAACATGCTAGAAGCCATAAGAATAACAAGGAGAGGATTACCTTTGTAAAGGGAAGACCCTCTCAAACTGGAAAGTCACAAATTAAAACATTGATCACACATGAATATCGGACTAGTCCGGTCGGGGTCCAGACAAGTCCGGTCCACCGAACAAGTCCGACCTCCCAGACTAGCCCTGTACATAACAAACAACAGTTATTGTTTAGAACCTTTGATGCCTCATATGTCTTAATGAGAAATAATTTTGGCAAAGTTTATGCTTATTATGTTGGGCCACATCATGAGAACACCAAGTCTCATGTGTGCGTGCCCAAATGTCTTGTAACTAACCTCCAAGGACCCAAGCAAGCTTGGGTACCTAAAACTAAAGCATAATCTGTTTTTGCAGGCATATTCCTTCGTTGGATCTAAATGGGTGCTAGATAGTGGCTGCACCAACCATATGACCTGAGAAAGAAGAATTTGCGTTGAATATGAGGAAAATGAGGATCCAAACGAGGGCATCTACTTTGGAGATAATAGTCAAGGAAAGGTGTTCGGTACCAGTAAAATTGCAATATCTTCTAAACACATACTTTCTCATGTATTACATGTTGAATCCTTAGATTATAACCTGTTGTCCATATCTCAATTATGTGACAAAGGTTATAATTGCTTGTTCACTAACGAGGGTGTGACTGTCTCTAGTAGGAGTGATGGTTCCATTGCATTCAAGGGTATGTTGAAGCGAAAGATTTACCTTGTTAACTTCAACAAGGATAAAGCCGAACTTGACACATGCTTGATTGCAAAGACCAACATGGGTTGGCTATGGCATAGACGGCTAGCGCATGTTGGTATGAGGAACCTTCAAAAACTCCTCAAGGGCGATCACATCCGAGGTTTAAAGGATGTTGTGTTTGAGAAAGACAGGCCTTGTAGCGTGTGCCAAGCCGGGAAGCAAGTTGGAGCACCTCACCCTGCCAAGAACGTCATGACTACAACAAGACCGCTCGAGCTACTTCACATGGACTCATTTGGTCTAATTGCCTACATTAGCATTGGCGGTAACAAATATGGTTTAGTAGTTGTTGATGATTTTTCTCGCTTCACTTGGGGTTTTTTTGCATGATAAGTTAGAAACACAAGGAATACTCAAGAAGTTCTTCAAGCGAGCTCAAAACGAATCTCATTGACAATCAAGAACATTCGAAGTGACAACGGCACGGAGTTCAAGAACACACAAGTGGAGGAGTCCCTGGATGAAGAAGGCATAAAGCACGAGTTTTCAGATCCGTACTCCCCTCAACATAATGGAGTTTCCGAAAGAAAGAACCAAACTCTCATAGAGATGGCAAGAACAATGCTCGATGAGTACAATACCTCGGATCGATTTTGGGCGGAAGCGATTAACACCGCTTGCCACGCCGTAAATCAACTTTATCTTGTTCGACTACTCAAGAAGACATCCTATGAGCTACTCACCGGTAACAAGCCTAATATTTCATATTTTTGAGTTTTTGGTTCTCCATGTTATATTTTAAACAAGAAGCCCAGTACTTCAAAGTTCGCTTCAAAGTCTGATGAAGGTTTCTTGCTTGGTTATGATTCGAACACTTACGCCTATCGTGTTTTCAACAAGACCTCCAAACTTGTTGAAGTAGCACGTGACGTAGTGTTCGATGAAACTAATGGCTCCCAAAAGGAGCAAGTTGATCCATGTGTACTAGGTAGAGAAGAAGCTCCTTGTCAAGCATTGAAAAGAATGGCCTTAGGTGAAGTTCGACCACAAGAGTCACCTCTACACGTATATGAGGAAGATGAACCACAAGAGGAGGTCAACGATCGAGGGGGAGCTTCCACACAAGATCAACCACAAGAATACGAAGATGATCAACGAATCAATGAGGATAACCATTTAGGGGGAGAAGAAGATGATAATGAAGATACAACGCCTCAAGTGCCACACCCAAGAGTACACCAATGCGTCCAAAGGGATCACCCAATCGACAATATCATCGGTGACATCCAAAAGGGAGTAACCACTAGATCTCGCATAGCTAACTTTTGTGAGCACTATTCGTTTGTATCCTTTTTGGAACCACACAGGGTTGAGGATGCACTGAATGATCCGGACTGGGTGGTGGCAATGCAAGAAGAATTGGACAATTTCAAGCGGAACGGGGTGTGGGAACTCGTGGCAAGATCCAATGCGAACATTGTCAGCACCAAGTGGGTCTTCCGCAACAAACAAGATGAACACGGGGTGGTGACAAGGAACAAGGCACGACTTGTGGCCAAAGGGTATTCACAAGTCGAAGGTTTGAATTTCGATGAGACTTTTGCTCCCGTAGCTAGACTTGAATCCATTAGAATATTATTTGCATATGATACTCACCATGATTTCAAGTTGTATAAAATGGATGTGAAAAGCGCCTTCCTCAACGGACCAATCAAGGAGGAGGTGTATGTGGAGCAACCCCCCGGGTTTGAAGACGAAGAGTTCCCCGACCACATGTTTAAATTGCGTAAGGCTCTCTACGGCCTCAAACAAGCTCCTAGAGCTTGGTATGAGTGTCTTAGAGATTTCTTAATTGAAACTGGTTTTAAGATTGGCAAAGTAGATTATACACTATTTACAAAGAATTTTGACAATGATATATTTATTTGTCAAATTTACGTTGATGATATAATCTTTGGATCAACTAATCAATATTTTTGTGAGGAATTTAGTAAAATCATGACAGACAGGTTTGAAATGTCCATGATGGGAGAACTAAAGTACTTCTTGGGATTCTAAGTGCAGCAACAAAAGGAAGGGACGTTCATAAGCCAAACCAAGTACACGCAAGACATACTCAAGAAGTTTGGTATGGACAAGGCGAAGCCTATAAAGACTCCCATGGCAACAAATGGCCACTTGGATCTCAATGAATATGGACCTAGCGTCGACCAAAAGGTATATCGCTCCATGATTGGATCTCTACTCTATTTATGTGCATCTAGGTCAGATATTATGTTGAGTGTATGTTTGTGTGCAAGATTTCAAGCCAATCCTAAGGAGTGTCACTTGACAGCCGTAAAAAGGATCTTGAGATATTTAGTTCATACACCCAACCTTGGTCTTTGGTACCCAAAAGGCTCAAAATTCAATCTCATTGGTTAATCCGATGCAGATTATGCCGGATGCAAAGAAAAAGTACCTATGGTACATGCCAATTCCTAGGTAGATCCCTAGTTTCTTGGTCCTCCAAGAAACAAAATTCCATTACCTTATCCACAGCCAAAGCGGAGTATGTTGCAGCCGGGAGTTGTTGTGCACAACTCCTTTGGATGCGACAAACTCTAAGGGATTACGGTTACAATATGAACCGTATTCCACTCACTTGTGACAATGAGAGTGCCATTAAAATTGCCCATAATCCCGTTGAGCACTCTAGAACCAAACACATAGACATAAGGCATCACTTCTTGAGAGACCACTCCATGAAAGGAGATATAGCCATTTCACATGTCAATACCCAAAAGCAATTGGCCGACATATTCACCAAGCCACTTGATGAAAAACGCTTCTGCGAACTCCGAAATGAACTAAATATCCTTGATGCTCGGAGTGTGGCTTGAAAGTTTGCATACTTGTATGAATTCTTAAAAACATGTTGGTTGGATTGTGAAAATCATCTCTCTCAATTTTCTCCAGAAAACTATGTCAATTACTAGATCTTGGTGAATTATGATCATTGCTTGATTGTTGTATGCTTACTGATCATATTCATCAAGATTATTTGATTTGATTTGCCTCCCTATTTTCTAAATATGTGCCTTCAAATATATATGAATGGGCTAAGAAATTCTTGCCTGGTGACCACGGACTAGTTCGTGGTTACCCGGACTAGTCCGCCCATGCAGACTAGTCCGCGGAGTGCCGGTTAGGCCGGACTAGTCCGGTAGACCACGGACTAGTCCGATATAGCCTCTAGAAAAGTTTGAACTAGTCCGGTCATCTTCGGACTTGTCCGATTTTTTGTGTCCATAATCCTAGCCGCCGCCAAACCCTAATCCCCTCACCTCCACTCTTGCCTCACGCGTTCTCTCTCTCACACTCGAGCTCCCAAGGCGATTTTGCATCCCCTCCACCAAAAAGCTTCGCATTTGGGTGGAAAACAAGCTTCCTCCCTCAAAGATTGAAGTTCTCGGACAAGTTCGGACTTCAACAACTCCTTCGTCGAGTTTCAAGCAAATTCTCAGGGTATGTCGAGCTCAAACAACGAAGTTTCCGACTTTGAGGCCGAGATGGACCACAAGGTGGCACCTCGGACCTCGACGAGTCTTGGCAAGAAGCGCCAAGAGAGACCTTCTGAGCCAGATTCGTCTCCTCCACAGGCTCGGAGGAAAGTGCTAGAGAAGAAGTCGACCTCCAAGGTGCCAGCTTCTAGGGCTACCACCGGTGGTGGCCCCAGCTCGACAAGTGCCCGCCTAGCCAAGGGCAAGGGCAAAGGAATAGCAACAGGTCCAGTTGGCCCGTTGAAGCTGCATGCTCCGAGGGAAGGGGTCCGAGACCCCACTGAAGAGAAGTTCAACGGGAAAGGCAGTGATTCGGCAGCAAAGTTCAGAAGCATTGATTGGTATGGCCGACCAAAGCAAGCTGCCGATGGAAGATTTTGGTGCAACTTTCATACAGATTTCTACAAATCTGTGTATCTCCCAATGAATACACCAGTTGTGCGCAGTCAATGGATTGATTGGGTACACTTTGAGAAGAAGGGCTGCTCCCCGTTCACTGAAGTGGTGGAAGCTATTGAGAGGCATGGCCTGAAAGATCTCTTTGCCTTCAGGAACAACTAGAATGATGAGGTCATAGCACAATTCTTTGCAACATGCCATTTCTCAAGTGAAGATGAGGAAAGTGTTACTTGGATGACTCATGGATCCAAGTACAGTATCAGTCAAGATTATTTTGTGAGTCTGCTTCACCTTGACACCTCAAGACCTGACTGCTTGATCATCCACAACATAGGTGTCATTGAGAAGGATAGGATGAAGTTCCTATATGAGCCAAACTCCAAGTTCAACCCTCCATCCACAAAGAACATGAAGTTGTTCTTTGTGGTGCTCAATAGAGTCTTGAGGAAGACCATCGCTCCCAAGGATGGAGATGTCGGGAGTGTGCAGGGTTATCTCCGGACATTGATGAGAGTGATAAGCAAGGACCGCCAGTTTGATGTGGCGGGCTACATCTGGAATGACATGGTCAACATATCCTGCACACCGAACAGGTCTTGTGGGTATGCCCCATATCTGATGTTTGTGATCGAGAAGGTCACCGGGATTGAATTCGTCAAGGATGTGAAGCACCTACCCTTGAGGCCTCAGATGCCTCAGAAGCTAAGTGTCCAGGCTGCTCCCTTGCCGGCCTCCAGTCCTGAGGCACCGGCAAGAAGAACTGAAGATGCCAGAGCTGCCCCTGCCAGTAGGGCAGCCCCTCAAAGGGGATCCGCCAGTGGGATCTTCAAATACTTGGTTGCCATCTTCGCTTTCTGCAAAAAGGCCGAAGTGGAGGCCCATAAGCTCAACAAGAAAAGAAAGGAAGATATGAAGTATGTGAAGGACAATGTGAAGCAAATATGCCAGAAACTGGAGATTGAGCCCATTGGGTCTCCGGTAATCTCTGAAGATTCCGATTCAGACTTCACCGAGCTCAGGCCCTTGACCCCCTCCGAGCTTGCCTACTTTGGCATTGGGGGCTCGAGTGGCTCCACACCTCCTCCTCCTCCTCATCAGGCTGAAGATGAAGATGACGAAGAAGACGATGAGAGGACCGACAGCGAGGAGTGAAGACTTTAGGTCCCTCCTCTCCTTCTTTTTGGTGTCTTGATGACAAAGGGGGGGAGATTGAGGGGGAGTCTTAGTCTTAGCTGTAGGATGCGAGGAGAGAGCTCTCTTTTATGCTTTTTGACTATTTTGCAGGTTTTAAAGCTTTAACTATGTTCTTAAGTTAATTATGGTTCTATGATGCAATGTTATGATCTTTTGAGAAGTAATTGTTGAGTTATGTGATTTTGCTCCTAGAATGACATATATGCTTGCTTTTGGTTGATTAATGTCAATTATGTCATTATCATTGTTTCAATATACTTAGTTATGCATCCCACCATAAAGAATGCACATATGGATTATATTTTCATTGCTTGATGTATTTTAGACTCATATGTGCATGCTTTATGAAAATCTCAATTTTATCACATTTTGTGAAATCTCAATTGGTTGTCATTAATAACCAAAAAGGGGGAGATTGAAAGTGCATCTAGGAATCCCTTGTGGGTTTTGGATGATTTATTACAAGCAAATGAGATCCTAACCTCTTTGTTGAGATGAGCACAGGTTTTAAAAGCAAAATAAGCAAAGTGCCAAAAAGAAGGGAGAATGAGGAGCAAAGTGGAAATGAGCTCAAGGAAGAAGAATAGTAGATCATTGTGCATGGAGTGTGTTAAGGGAACACACCCCGAGAGCTCAATCACAATTACACACACACATTGCACAAATTTATACAGGACCGGACTAGTCCGAATGTCACCGGGCTAGTCTGATATCCTCTCTGCACAAAATCTTACAAGTCTGATATCCATCAGACTAGTCCGATATCTCTCTGACTAGAATCGGACTAGTCCTCCCCAGTGCGCACTAGTCCTCAAAACACTTCACAAGTCACACAAAATCGGACAAGTCCGATCACCAGCGGACTAGTCTGATATTCATTCTAATCTAAATCAGACAAGTCCGCTGTTAGCATGGACTAGTCCGAAAAACTCTCTGACCTAAATCGTACAAGTCCTCCAAGTGTGGACTTGTCCTCATAACCACTTAGGGTTTCACATGTGCGGACAAGTCTGATGTCCATCGGACTAGTCCAAAGATTTCCAGAAGCGAAATCGGACAAGTCCGCTCCTAGCTGGACTAGTCCGATATTTCAGGACACTTAGGGTTTGCTACGCACAGCACACCGGACTAGTCCGATGTCCACCACGGACTAGTCCGATCTTTCTAAACCCTAACGGTCACTTTTAGAAACCCCATATAAATAGAGGTGCACGGCCCAACTTTAAACTCTTTCGAACCCTAGCGCCTTCACACCTCCCAAGAGCCTCAAAAACACATCTCTCCACAAATTTAAGTGCAACAAAGATCAATCCTTTGAGGATACACTCTAGATCATTGGAGAGACACGTTCAACACTCATTGAGCTCTTGGTTTGATTTTCTAGCACACTCATGTGATTTCATTGTAATCTTTTGAGTGTGTTCTTGGTGGTATTTCGTGTTGTAACCTAGGGGAGCCCTCAACGTGCGAGAAGGCCCCTTTGAATTTTGTTATTCACCCCTATGTGATAAGTGGAAGAGGATTGGCCTTCGTAGCGATCCGACGAGGGTAGGGTTGGAGAAGACCTGGTCCTTTGTGGACTCCTCAACATGGACGTAGGTTGCCTCTGTGGGAACCGAACCACGGGATAAATATCTTGTGTTCTTGTTTTGTGTTCATCGTTCTTTACACTATATCAATCTAGGGTTTCAATTAATCTTGCTCACTTTACGTTGAAATATCAAATTTAAGATTTACTTGTGATATACCCTAGTACATAATCTTGCAACACATAAATTACAAGTATATTTCCGCTGCTACACCCTAGAATCAAACTTGATCAACCTAGTCCGTACACACTGGACTAGTCCGCACTTTACCGGACTAGTCCGATATCTCAAGTTTTGATCTGGTGATTAAGTGTTGCAGGTTCTGACAAATTTCAAAAAGGCCTATTCACACACCCCCCCCTCTAGGCCACATTAATAGTTGATTGCCCATACGAAGAAAACAAGAAGAAAACGAAGGGAACAAGACCTCAACCCAAGAAATTCTTCAAGAAGAAGAAACAAGCTGGACAAGCGCATCTAGGGAAGGAGTGGGACTCAAATGATGAGTCCTCATCCGAAGAGGAAGAGGAGATGGCTAGCATAGCCATCGAGAAGACAACTAAGAAGTCAACCCTCTTCCCAACTCTAGGCGCATGGAAGGGCAACTACACTTGCCTCATGGCGAAGGAAGGTAAACGAAAGGTAACGACCAAATCCTTTTTCTTGCATTCCTATTCTAGTGATAGTAAAGCTGCTAGTGATAATGAAGACATGCTCGTTGGCTTAGATAAGAAAACAGCAGCAAAAATGAAATTCCTACTTGATCAGCTTGTTGAGAAGGAGAAGTTAATCAACCGTCAAGAAGATATGATTATCTCCCAAAAGGAGGAATATCTTGAACTTGACAAACTTCTCAAACTTGAAAAGGAGTGAGGCAAGTCACTGGAACTTGAGTTAGCCTCAAGCAAGGAAGCTTGCTTGAAGTTAAGTGACTCAAACACCACCATCAAGGATGAACTTGCTAACCTATCCAAGGTTAACAAAATCCTTGAGGTACAAGTTGAGTCACTCAAACAAAGTGACCCCTCATCCTCTTCAAGCTCACATTCTCAATCACTTAAAACTGAAGCTACTATTACTTGCTCATGTGCTAAAATTGACACTAGATTGAAGGAAAAGTCAACCTCTACCGAGGACAAGCATTTTTCCCAAAGTGGCATATTTGACAAGGAGAAGATCAAATATGCACATAGTTCGTACTTGGTCACAAGACCTCCTAATGTCAAATATGGCATTGGTTATTCTTATAGTGAAAATCAATATGCTAGAAGCCATAAAAATAACAAGGAAAGCTTTTACTTTGTAAAGGGAAAACCCTCTCAAGCTGGAAAGTCCAAAGTCAACACATATGATCACTAGACTAGTCTGGTACGAACACGGACAAATCTGGTCCTCCGGACAAGTTTGATTTTCCCGTACTAGTTCTGTATATAAACAACAACAACTATTGTTCAGGACTTTCGATGCATCCTATGTTCTAATGAGAAATACTTTTGGTAAAGTTTATGCTCGTTATGTTGGGCCACTCCATGGGAACACCAAATCTCATGTGTGGGTGCCCAAATCTCTTGTAACTAACATCCAAGGACCCAAGCAAGCTTGGGTACTTAAAACCAAGGCATGATTTGTTTTTGTAGGCCTATTCCTCCGGTGGATCGAAATGGGTGCTAGACAGTGGTTGCACCAACCATATGACCGGAGAAAGAAGGATGTTCGTTGAGTATGAAGAAAATGAGGATCTAAGCGAGGGCATCTACTTTGGATACAATAGTCAAGGAAAGGTGCTCGGTACCAGTAAAACTGCTATATCATCTCAACATACTCTTTATCATGTGCTACATGTTGATTCCTTAGATTATAACCTGCTGTCCATAGCTCTATTATGTGACAAAGGTTATAATTGCTTGTTCACTAATGAGGGTGTGACCGTCTCTAGAAGGGGTGATGGTTTCATTGCATTCAAGGGTATGTTAAAGGGAAAGCTTTACCTTGTTGACTTCAACAAAGATAAAGCTGAACTTGACACATGCTTGATTGCAAAGATCAACATGGGTTGGTTGTGGCATAGACGGCTAGCGCATGTTGGTATGAGGAACCTTCAAAAACTCCTCAAGGGCGATCACATCCGAGGTTTGAAGGATGTTGTTTTTGAGAAAGACAGGCCTTGTAGTGTGTGTCAAGCCGGGAAGCAAGTTGGAGCACCTCACCCCGCAAAGAATGTCATGACTACAACAGGACCGCTCGAGCTACTTCACATGGACCTTTTCGGTCCAATTGCTTACATAAGCATCGGTGGTAACAAATATGGTTTAGTGATTGTTGATGACTTTTCACGCTTCACTTGGGTTTTCTTTTTGCATGATAAGACAGAAACTCAAGGAACCCTGAAGAAGTTTTTCAAGGGTGCTCAAAATGAGTTTTCATTGATGATCAAGAACATTCGAAGCGACAACGGAACGGAGTTCAAGAACACCCAAGTTGACAAGTACCTAGACAAAGAAGGCATAAAGCATGAGTTTTCAGCACCTTACTCTCCTCAACAAAACGGAGTTGCCGAAAGGAAGAACCAAACCCTCATAGAGATGGCGAGAACAATGCTCGATGAGTACAAGACCTCGGATCGATTTTGGGCAGAAGCGGTTAACACCGCCTGCCACGCCATAAATCGACTCTATCTTCATTGACTACTCAAGAAGACATCCTATGAGCTACTCACCGGTAACAAGCCAAATATTTATTATTTTCGAGTTTTCGGTTCTAAGTTCTATATTTTGAACAAGAAGCCTAGGACTTCAAAGTTCGCTTCGAAGTCCGATGAAGGTTTCTTGCTTGGTTATGATTCGAACTCTTACGCCTATTGTGTCTTCAACAAGACCTCCGGACTTGTTGAAGTAGCACGTGATGTAGTGTTCGATGAAACTAACGGCTCCCAAAAGGAGCAAGTTGATCCATGTGTGCTAGATAGAGAAGAAGCTCCTTGTCAAGCATTGAGAAGAATGGCGTTGGGCGAAGTTCGACCACAAGAGCCACCTCTACATGTGCATGAGGAAGATGAACCGCAAGTGGAGGCCAATGAACAAGGGGGAGCTTCCGCACAAGATCAACCTCAAGAAAACGAAGATGATCAACAAGTCAATGAGGGCAACCATCTAGGGGGGGGGAGAAGAAGATCATGAAGACACAAGACCGCAAATGCCACACCCAAGAGTACACCAATGCGTCAAAAGAGATCACCCAATAGACAACATCAACGGTGACATCCAAAAGGGAGTAACAACTAGATCCCGCATAGCTAACTTCTATGAGCATTACTCTTTTGTGTCCTTTTTGCAACCACGCAGGATTGAGGATGTATTGAGAGATCCGGACTGGGTGGTGGTGATGCAAGAATAACTGAACAACTTCAAACGGAACGAGGTTTGGGAACTCTTCGAAAGACCTAACGCTAACGTCGTCGGCACCAAATGGGTCTTCCGCAACAAACAAGACGAACATGGGGTGGTGACAAGGAACAAAGCACGACTTGTGGTCAAAGGGTATTCACAAGTTGAAAGTTTGGATTTCGATGAAACCTTTGCTCCAGTAGCTAGACTTGAATCTATTAGAATATTACTTGCATATGCTACTCACCATGATTTCAGGCTCTACCAAATGGATGTGAAAAGCGCCTTCCTTAACGGTCCAATCAAGGAGGAGTTGTCCGTGGAGCAACCTCCCAGATTTGAAGACAAAGAGTTTCCCAACCATGTGTTTAAATTGTGTAAGGCTCTCTACGGCCTCACACAAGCTCCTAGAGCTTGGTATGAGTGTCTTAGAGATTTCTTAATTGAAAATGGTTTCAAGATTGGAAAAGCAGATTATACACTATTTACAAAACACTTTGACAATGATGTATTTATCTGTCAAATCTATGTTAATGACATTATCTTTGGTTCAACTAACAAATCCTTTTGTGAAGAATTTAGTAAGATTATGACAGATAGGTTTGAGACATTTATGATGGGAGAACTGAAGTACTTCTTGGGATTCCAAGTGAGACAACAAAAGGAAGGGACATTCATAAGCCAAACCAAGTACACTCAAGACATACTCAAAAAGTTTGGGATGGACAAGGCGAAGCCTATCAAGACTCTCATGGAAACTAATGGACACTTGGATCTCAATGAAGATGGACCAAGTGTGGATCAAAAGGTATATCGCTCCATGATTGGATCCTTACTCTACCTATGTGCATCTAGGCCTGATATTATGTTGAGTGTATGTTTGTGTGCGAGATTTCAAGCCAATCCTAAGGAGTATCATTTGACAGCCGTTAAAAGAATCTTGAGATATTTGGTTCATACAACCAACCTAGGCCTTTGGTATCCCAAAGGCTCCAATTTCAATCTCATTGGATACTCGGATGCAGATTATGCCGGATGCAAAGTAGATAGAAAAAGTACCTCTGGCACCTGCCAATTCCTAGGTAGATCCCTAGTTTCTTGGTCCTCCAAGAAACAAAATTCCATTGCCTTATCCACGGCCGAAGCGGAGTACGTTGCAGCCGAGAGTTGTTGTGCACCACTCCTTTGGATGCGAAAAACTTTAAAGGATTACGGTTACAATATGTGCCATATTTCACTCCTTTGTTATAATGGGAGTGTCATCAAAATTGCTCATAATCCAGTTGAACGCTCTAGAACAAAACATATAGACATCCGGCATCATTTTTTGAGAGACCATTCAATGAAAGGAGACATAGCCATTTCCCATGTCAACACCGAAAAGCAACTAGTTGATATATTTACCAAGCCACTAGATGAAAAACGTTTTTGCAAGCTCCGAAATGAACTCAATATCCTTGATGCTCGAAATGTGGCTTGAAAACTTGCATACTTGTATGGACTCTTGAAAATATATTGTTTGAGTTGCGAAAATCATCTTTCTCAATGTTCTCCAAAAAATATTTCAACTACTTGATCTTGATGAATTATGGTCATTGCTTGATTGTTGTATGCTTACTGATCATATTCATCAAGATTATTTGATTTGTTTTGCCTCCCTATTTTCTTAATAAGTACCTCCGAATATATATGAATGGGCTAAGCACTTCTTTTCTGGTGACCACGGACTAGTCTGTGATTACCCAGACTAGTTCGCCCTTGTAGACTAGTCCGCAGAGTGACTGTTAGTACGGACTAGTCTAGCCGACCATGGACTAATTCGATATAGGCTCTGGAAAAGTTCGGACTAGTCTGATTATTTTCGGACAAGTCCGATTTTTCGACTCCATAACCCTAGCCGCCGCCAAACCCTAATCTTCTTCACCCTCACACTTGCCTCAAGCTTTCTCTCTTCTCGCTCGAGCTCCCCACGGCGATTTGGCGATTCCTCCATCAAAACTCTCCAAGTTTGGGTGGAAAAAGACCTCCTTGGCATAGGGATTGAAGACCACAGACTTGTCCGCACCTTCACCCCCTTCATTTCCAAGAATCGAGTAATTTCGGTAAATTTTCCTCCCAAACCCTAGAAATTGCTATTTCCTTCGTTGTTGGCCAAATAGCTTAGTTCCTTTCACCAAATACATGTTTCCTTGATTTATTACATTGATATTGAGTTGTTCTTGCATTGAGCAACACCATTGGCCGTCTAGTTAGGGTTTAGGGTGATGAACATCAGACTAGTTTGGTCCATGTACGGACAAGTCCGGTCACCTGGACTAGTCCGTACCTGTACACCGGAATAGTCCGATTTTTTCTGATCTCAACCCTAATTACTTATTCCTCAATGTAGTTCCTTGCCATCCATTCTCATTCATACCTTGTGTAACCCATTCTCAGGACAATGTCGAGCACCAACGACAAAATCTCCGACTTCGAGGCTGAGACGGACCAAGAAGTCTTGCTTCGGTCCTCGACGGGCCAAGGCAATAAGCGCCAAGAGCGCCCATACGAGCTGGCAACCTCTCCACCTCAGGCTCGACGAAAGGTGCTCGCCAAGAAGCCTGCCTCCAAGGCTTCAGCAGGTGGTGGCCCTAGCTCGGCAACTGCTCGCGAAGTGAAGGGCAAGGGCAAAGGGATTGCCACGGGCCTGTTTGGCCCACTCAAGCTGCATGCTTTGAGGCAGGGAAACAGAGATCCCTCCTAGGAGAGGTTCAACGGCAAGGGAAGCAGCACTGCTTCCAAACTTAGATTCATTGATTGCTATAGCCGTTCCAAGAAAGTTACTGATCCCAGGTTTTGGAGCAACTTTCATGCAGATTTCTACAGTTCCGTCTACCTCACTATGAAGACCCCAGTTGTGCGCAGCCAATGGATTGATTGGGCGCACTTTGAGAAAAAGAGTTGCTTGGCTTTTTATGAGTTGTCGAGGAAATTGAGAGGCATGGCTTGAAGGATCTCTTTGCCTTCCAGAACAACTGGAATGATGAAGTTATTGCCCAACTTTATGCTACTTGTTTCTTTGCCAGTGACGAGGAAGAGCGAGTGACTTGGATGGCTCATGGATCCAAGTACACCATCACCTATGATGAGTTTGCAAGGTTGGTACATCTTGATAGCTCAAGCAATGACAACTTGGTCATTCACAACATTGGTGTCCTTGAGAAGGACAAGATGAAGTTTCTTTATGACACCCGTTCATCTTTCAAGCCTCCTTCTACCAAGAACATGAAGCCATTCTTTGTGGTTCTCAACAGGGTTCTGAGGAAGACCATTGCCCCGAAGGATGGGGATGCAGGAAGTGTCCAAGGCTATCTAAGGACACTGATGAAAGTGATTAGTAAAGACAGGAAGTTCGATGTCTTTGATTACATATGGAATGACATGGTGAACATCTCCTACGCTCCGAACAGATCCTGTGGCTATGCACCTTACCTGATGTTCATGATTGAGAAGGTCACGGGGATAGAATTTTTTAAGGATGTGGAGCATACTCCATTGAGGCCACAAAAGCCTCCTCAAGCAACAATCCAAGCTGCTCCTTCTCCGGTGTCTAGTGAAGAGGCACCAAGGAGAGCTAAAAGTGATGCAAGGGCTGATCCCACCACTAGGGCCCCTCCCCAAAAAGGGTCCCCTAGTGGCATCTTGAAGTACTTGTCAGCAACTTTTGCCTCTTGCAAGAAGGTCGAAGTGAACACGCACAAGCTGAACAAGGCAAGAAAGGCGGACATGCGGTATGTCAAAGAGAATGTCAAACACATCTGCCGAAAGCTGGAGATCGAGCCCATTAGATCTCCAATCATTTTCAATGATTTAGCCTCAGATTTCATCGAGCTCGGGCCCTTGACTCGCTCCGAGCTTGCTTATTTTGGCATTGGGGGCTCGAGTGGATCCACTCCTCCTCCTCCTCCTCAGCCCGAGAATGAAGACGATGATGATGAGAGGAACGACAGCGAGGACTGAAGATCTTAGATCCCTCCTCTCCTTCTTTTTGGTGTCTTGATGCCAAAGGGGGAGAGATTGAGGGGGAGTCATCAATAGATCTTAGCTGTAGGTTGAGAGATGAGAACCTCTCTTATGCATCTTTTTATGTCTTTTGGGTTGTAAGACTTAATATTGTGCTCTTTTGGTACTTTTAATCCTGTGATGAGATGTCATGAATGATTTATGCTCATATTCATGAAATCTGTGATTTTGCTTTGTAATTGACATATATGCATGTTGCTGATACATTGATATCAATTATTTCACTGTCATCATGATTATTGCTCTCACTCATTTAGTTTTGCATCCCACCATAAAGAGTGCACATATGTCTTATGTTGTCATTGCTAAATAAGTTTCAAGCTCATATGTGCACACTTTATGAAAATTCTACATTTTTATTATATTTTGTGAAATCTTAATTGGTTGTCTTTAATCACCAAAAGGGGGGATTGAAAGTGCATCTAGGCATCCCTTGTGGGTTTTGGTTGATTTATTACAAACAAATAAGATCCTAACCACATTATTGAGATGAGCGCAGGTTTTAATGAAAAGAATAAAGAAAGCGCCGGTTTTAATGAAAGAATGAAGAAAGTGCCAAAAAGAAAGGAGAATGAGGATCAATTCGGAAAAGAGCTCAAGAGCTCAATAGAATAAATCATTGTGTAGGGAGTGTGTTGGTGTAACACATCCCAAGAGCTCAAGCACAAAAATCCTCACACACTTCAAATTTCACAGGAAAAACAGACTAGTTCGATATACACCGGACTAGTCCGATATCCTCTCTAGACAGGTTCGGACAAGTCCAGCCAATGTGGACTTATCCGCACCGGACTAGTCTGATAATGTCCGGACTAGTCCGATAATGCCTCTGACTAAAATCGGACAAGTCCTCCAAGTGCGGACTTGTCCTATATTCACTAAGGGCATCACCACACCGGACAAGTCTGATGTCAGCACGGACAAGTTCGAAAACCGTTCTGACTAAAATCGGACAAGTCCGCTCCTAGCCGAACAAGTCCGATATTTTTGGACACTTAGAGTTTCTTGCATGCCGCACACCGGACTAGTCCGGACTCCACCACGGACTAGTCCGGGCCCTCGAAACCCTAACGGTAACTTTTGCAAACCCTAATATAAATAGATGTGCATGGCCCAACTATAATAACTCTCGAACCCCTGCGCCGTCACACCTTCCAAGAGCCTAGAAAACACATCTCTCCACGCAATCCGACGCAAGAAAGATCAATCCCTTGAGGATTCACTTTAGATCAAAGGAGAGACATGATTCTACACTTTTGAACTCTTGGGTTTGATCTCTAACACACTCTTGTGGTTTCATTATTAATCTTACGAGTGTGTTCTTGGTGGTGTTTAAATTGTAATCTTAGGGAGCCCTCAACTTGTGAGAAGGCCCCTTAAACTTGGTGATTTGCCCCTTTGTGATAGTGGAAGAAGAATTGTCCTTCGTGGCGATTCGACGAGGTTAGGGTCAGTGAAGACCCGGTCCTTTCGTGGGCTCCTCAACGTGGAAGTAGGTTGCCTCTATGGAAACCGAACCACGGGATAAAATCGTGTGTCAAACTTGCTCTTAAAGTTTCTCATATCATATTCTAGGGTTTGATTGATTTTGTCCATCTTACGTTAGAACATTCATATCAAAGCTAATTTGCACTACACTTAACTTCATTGAATCAATACTTACAAGTTATATACTATTTTCCGCTGCATATTATACTTGAATTGAAATCATTGATCGAACTTGATCAATCTAGTCTGAACGCACCGGACTGTCCGCACTCTTCCGAAATAGTCCGATATCTCAGGATTTGATCAGTTTGTTAAGTGTTGCAGGTTCCGACTAAATTTCAAAAAGGCCTATTCACCCCCCCCCCCCTCTAGGCCACATTCAGTAGTGGATACAATGGATGAATACTCAAGTGGGGTGTGTGTAAAGTGAGGCTAGGGGGTCATATTTATAGGTGGAGAAGAGTCGGTTCCCGCCACCAAAAACGTGTGAATCAGTCACCACTGACTTCTTCAAGCCGGGAGGAGCCAACACGTGGCAATTGATCTAGTTTGGCGACAGGACTAGGTCGGCCGACTAGGCGGGTCAACCGACCTGGTCTTAGCACCATTTCTCGTGTGCTTTCTCCAGGTCACTGTCTGGTGGGTTTCATCCCTTGATGTGAGTGCTACACTGTTGGATAGCCTCGGGTACATCTGTTTGTGGGTCATTTGATCCATGTGGTGCCGCATGTTGTCGCTTGCTTGGTTGGGATGGTATTTTATAGGATTGCTCCCCATGTTTTATCTCAATTCCTGCAATAATTCACTGCATGCACTATTTCTCCAAGGACAAGAGGAAATAGGTTAAATAGAAAGGTGATGTGTGCAAAAAATGACAATTCTTTCACATAATTAGCTTATATTAACGGGTGAAATTGGTATATAACAGTTGTTAACAATAATAAAGATCAAATCGTTGTTGTGAAGAACCAAACAGTTATAAAGAATAATAAAGATCAAACCGTTGTGGTGTGGCAAGGGTATATAGCCTTGAACAAAAACACCCATGGCCTTCAAAACTCTTGTTTAAATCTGTTTAGAAATGTTTCGCTGGAGGCTAGTCAAATTGGAAGGGGGAAATCCCAGTCATTTAAAATTTGTAAGCATCATCCAATTACCTAACTAATTTGCAGAAAAAAAATGCTACTGTGTCTGTGATATTAAAGCTTCAAGAGATCAATTATCACTCACCTCAAACTTCCGGATGGGCCGTAAAATTAGACACAAGTCTTTCCTTCTTTCCTGCTGCAACTGTTTGATAGAAATATTGGGAAAGAAAATAATTATTGTATTTGATTGATTAAAACCACGAAGCGTCGTGAGAACGAGAGTGCGGTCGGGGACGACCTCGCTCAAGTCACCGAGTGCATCGGCCATCGACTTGATACGACGAAAATAGTCGGTGATGGAGAGGTCACGTGGACGAACGTGCGGAACTCAACGTCCAAAATCATAGCACGGGTCTCCCGGTTGCCGATGAACTGCTCCTAAAGCCCAAGCCAGATGGAACGAGCTGTGGATATGCCCGCCGAGGCGATCTCAATAATATCAGGAGACGGTGCCGTGAAGCCAGGAGATGACGGTGCAGTCCATGTGTCGCCAATGAGAGTCGGCGACAGTGGGATCAATGTCGATGAGGACTTGATCGGAGAGCTCGTACTTCCCGAGGGTGTTGAGAAAGACTCTTCCATCGATTATAGTGCGGTGAAAGGTTGTCGAGGACGAAGGAGATCATTGACTTGATGTTGAGGACGGCGATTGCTTGAGCATGCAAGGAGGCAACGTCGTCAACCGTCGAAGGAAAGGGGTCGTGGTTGATCAAGTCACGACGAATCTCGTCGGCTGCGAGAAGCAGCTTGCGACGCGCCTCGTCGGCCGCTGCGCGTGCACGTGCTGCCTCGATGGCCAGTCGATCCGCCTTCTCGGTCAATCCAGTTAGCTCGGCCTTCAAGGCAATGTCCTGTGAGGCTACTTGTGCGTACGGGAAGCCATCGCCAACAAAAGCCATCAAGAAGTAAGAAACACGACGCACGAGCATCAATCTACTGCAACGGAGACAACGAACGCGCGGCGCGTGGAGACGAAGACCTCAGACCGGGCGCGAACCGCGCGGAAGGTCGCACGTGGGCGTGCGGCGGTCTTCGAAGGACCCCGCTCTGGAGAGCGGGTGCGCACGGGGTTTTTCCAGCAGCAGAGGCACACCGAAAATAAAGATCGTGCGCGAGGGGCGGTTCGCCGGAAGCCAAACTTGACGCAAGAGGCAGAGTTGGACGTAGCTAGCAGAAATTAGAAACGAACTTAATTTGATACTATGATAGAAATATCGGAGAAGAAAATAATTATTATATTCGATTAATTAAAACCTTTAAAAATGGTACATATATATAAGGAGGTCAGAGAACCTCTCTTGATTACACAGGCAATATGATATTATTCTAACACTGTTGTCACCATAGGAGAATGAACCACCACAGCAGGATGGACCGTACAACAGATATATGACATCCAAGTGAACTACACAAAATACAAATCTGTTTTGTAAATAGCATACATTGTCCATGTGCAACTGGATCATTCATAGGCTTGCCACAGGCATGATGTAGAAGGTGGCTCGAGATGTGTAACAGAGCTTCTTGGTGTCCTTGAGCCTGAACTTGATTGTAGTGACTACGACAGATCTACCCTTCCTCAAAATCTGCGCTTCAACGTCCACTTCAGACTGCATGAACATAAATTGAACATAAGGTAGGAATAACCACTCACATTCTGACATGATAAATATCTGACGATAAGATGAAACAGCAAAAATGCATTTTTATTCCTTCACTTTAGTCGTATGGTTTTATAGAAGTATCTGAGTTGGATTAGCAGGAAGTTGTGAATGGTAGTGCCATGACACTTTGGAACATGATTTCTAGTGCTTCAAAAAGGAGAGTGCGTCTCCAGATCCAGCAAAAAAATTAGGGATCTTAGTGCAAGGGACATAATTCAGTGAATTACATGGTGTCTCTCTTGAACCCTTGAAAGTTTTTTCCTTTGAAAATGAAAACAGCAGGGCGAACCTGACTGTTATAAATTCTGTTATGAGAAGTAATATGTACAACAGGGTGAATCAAACCACTAAGTCCGTGGAGAACTATGGCAGGCTTTGACACTAATACAGAAAGTCTTCTCTAAATGGATTTTTGAATCTGAAAGATTGAATTTTACATTCATTCCTAAACCCAATAATTCAATTAAAAGTAATTGACAGTAATCCTATTAGGAACACAACCAATGAAAATAATAAGCTAGACGATTCCATTAGGACTCCACAGTTAAGAACAATTGACCTTATAATTTCGTAGTGCTCTGACCTCATGTTAATGGAGTCAAAACAGATATTGCCTAATTATGTCAGTAAAATATAAAATTGACCGGTGAGGTAAGACCGCCGCCACAGCTTTTTTTAACAAGAAGCTCAACCTTCTCCGGCCAAGAAAACCCTCGAACCCCTGCTGCACCCTTACACTACGACGATCTAGCTTGAAATTCGCTCCCACGAGAAATCGAATTCAAAACATGAGTGCTACTCAAAGTACATAACCGCTAGGCTAAGCCTTTTTCACATATCAGTTAAATATAAAGCATAATTTAGAGCCATATGCCACACTTCTGACCTCTTTTAACAAGTTTGATAACTGGATACAACACATTGCATAAGGGGGGAATTGGTAGCCTGGATGACCCCTAACCAACACCCGCTGATGCAACTCACCATGTTTGTTAGCATGGAGAGGCCCTGAGCAAGGCCACGCGGGGGCAAAAAGGTCCATTTTGCCGCACCCGCATGAACCAAACTTTTGCCGCTTTTCACGAGCAAGAGATGGCATGATCCTGCCGTGCGCCCAGGCTAGCCCAGCCCACCTAGAGGGGCGCGCCTGAGAACCAAGGGGCGGATCAGGATCAGGCCGGTTTAGGAAAGGGTAGATTAGGATATAATCTATTTGATATTGGTTCTGATCTGATCTGGCTGGATTAAGAAAAGATCAGAACAGTTTAGGTATTAGAAGATAGAATCTGTTTGGTTTCAAACTAGGATAATCCAGGTTTGAAAATAGATGAGATTAGTTTTCATGTTTAAATTAGGAAGGATTATATCTGTAAAGCCTATAAATAGCCAAGTAATCTAGTGGAATAAACATTTCCTTCCTCATTGTGTTTTACGCTCGGAACTCCCTTTATTCCTCCTACGCCCAGCCCTGCTCTTCTCTGTTCTGCTCCTGTGTGCTTCAGTATAGCAGATCACATCTGCTATTGCCCATCAACTTCCTCTGCACTTTTTGTTCCCCACTCCAGCCAACAGCACCACCCCATCAACTCCCTGTGCACCTTCTGTTCACCAAGCCAGCTTCAGCTGCACCCAGGAGTGTTGTGCTGCTGCTGCTGCAAGTCTTCATGGAGTAAGGATTGGTGTCCAGGTCACTGGTTTTGCAACAATCGTGACATCAGAGCTTCATTCGATCCCCGAGAAGAAATGAGCAAGATGTCGACGATCAATGTCAAAAGCAACACATTGGACGCCATCCGTGCAGCTCGTGAGGCGAGCAATGGGACCAGCTACCCCATGGTCACCAAAACCATCTACACGAAGTGGATGACAATGATAAATATCCAGTTGAAGGCATGGCTACTATGGAAGGCGGTGGAGTATGGTGGCGTGAGCGAGCAAGAATACATGATGTCGCTGTACATCCTAGTCAACGCCGTCCCGTTGGAGATAATCACCACTATCATTGAGAAGACGGCCAAGGATGCTTGGGATGCTATCGCACTCATGCGAGTCGGAGCAGATCGCATGAAGAAGAGTATGGCTGCTGAGTTCAACGCAGCCACCTTGAAAGATGGTGAGAGCATGGAATACTTCTTCCTCCAGTAGAGTGACATTGGTGTCTCAACTTGCGATGCTCAGGTAGGTCGTAGAAGAGTCGAAATTCGTCGAGAAGCTGCTGAGGAGCGTGCCACAACGCTTCCAATAGATCGCAGTGGTGATCATGAAGCTGCTAGACATGTCGTCTACCTCTGTTTGAGGTGACGAGAAGATTGATGGCTACAAAAAATGCCTTCGACATATGTCGCAACACAAGGGTCGCAACACAAGGGAGGATCCCACGAGGGTCAGCAGTACCTCACATGGGAGGAGGGACACCATCGACGCAGGCCACCAGGCGACGGTGGCAACAAGGCTGGTTTGGGCCGGAAGATCACCAGGGACTTGTGCAGGAGGTGCGGTAAAAGCCCACGTTGGAAAAGAACAAGAAATTCGAGAACTTAAATTTTTTTTCAAGTTTAAATAAAATTTCAACTCACATGAGCTAGGTTATGACTCCTAAAAACTCTAGTGCAAACCTCAGCTCCAAAATCACTAGGAAGAAAAATTTATATTTAGAATGTATAGCTCCTATATGGTGGTTAAATCAAACCCTAAAATGGGAGTTCAAAATCAAATATAATTATACTGTTCAAATTGTCAAATTCCACATTTGAATTTGCAAATGTCTTTTCCATATTCCAAATATCATGTCTACCAAGTTTGACAAGTTTTGGACCTCATTGGCTATTTATTTTCATCAAAGCAAGTAAAAGCATTCAAATTCGAATTCAAATTCTATTATCAACTTTGTCAAATGCCAATTTGAGTTCCATATTTGAACTCTACACATTGGATTTGGCCTAGCTGCCAACTTTCATCAATATTGGAGAATGTTCGAATAGAATTTAAATTTAGCAGAGAAGGGATTAGATGAGCGAAGTGGGCCCCTCTTGTCAGTATGTGATGTGCTCTGGTTTTCCCCTCTCTGTCTCTCCCAGAGCGCCATGGCACTGAAAATCTCCTCCACGCAGCTGCTTGTTTCCAACGGTGAATCCAACTCACCCAGAGTTGCCTTGATATTTCTACTCTCCTCCTTATCTCTCTGATTGATTTTTTCTTTGTTCTTGATATTTCTCTGGTGAACGCCTGCGTCGCGCAGCCGCCACTTTCCTCAGCCCCGCGCCTTTGTCGGCCTGCCTCAGCACTGTGCTGCGCCCGCCGTGCTCAGTGTCGCGCTGTCGTCAGCCCACCTCAGCACCGCGCCGCCATCGACCCGCCTCAGCGCCATGCCGCGCCCGCCATCCTCCTCAGCGGCACGCTGCCGCCCCTGTTCCCCAGCGCTCGCACACCTTGTTCCTCAGCGTCGGCTTGATGTACTTAGGATTCAGCCATTCAAGTATTTGTAGAAGACAGAACAAGCGATTCAGCCATTCAGGTACTTGTTTTGACCTGCTATGCATTAATATGAAGCATGCAGTGCTGTTTTTCAACCTGCAGAATTCAATCTAGTAGCATAAAACAATATATATATATATATATATATATATATATATATATATATATATATATATACTATCGACTAGGTATTTACCATCGAAAAGTAGTGGACGACTAGAAAACGACTAGGGTCGACTAGAGGGCGATTAGTCGCCCTAGTCGACGACTAGTCGACCTAGTCGCCCCTTAGGCGACTAGGGTCGACTAGGCGACTTGATAACATTGTTATGCACATGGCCTCACACCCAGCACAGTGGTTTGCTCCACGCCTCTGCTCCTCTGTTGCTCAAGGCTAGTCGGCGCCTTCTTGCCACTAGTGGCTGCCGAAGAACACGTCAGATCCTTCCTTCACTTCTCTCACTTCTCTGTGGTGCTAGGACATCACCTCCTTGTCAAGCATCCTTTGTTCTTGCTCTCCTCTCACGCAGGAACACTGGCCACCATTGTTTTTCTTCAAGTTCCGGCAATGAGCAAGCAAACTCAGCAAGTTTTGGTTCTTTTTCCTTGAGCTTTGTTATTCCTCAAATGTTTGCGCATCCATCTGACTTCATTTTTGGCCAGCTCGAGCCTTCCCGAGGCAAGTATCGGCGATTTTCGCGCAAGTTTTGTTCCACAATCTTCACACACCTTTGCGCAGCTTCTAATCCATTTCTTGGTCAACTCGTGTTTTCACAGCAATGGAATCAATGTTTTCGTGGCCGCAGAGTTGACTGCTCCCTGTTCCGAGCGACAAGCACGGCGTTCCCGTTGATTCAAGCTTCCTTCCGAGCTACCAATGGCAATTAAAGGTGTGCATGAATGCCCTCTACGTTTCTGTCAAACTTATTCATCGAGTTTTAGCGTGTAGCATGCGTATCAGTCAAGTTTGTGCTGGTAAGTTCTTATAGCCGTCCTACGTAATCTTCAAATTTCATCGTCTTCGCTTCACCTCACTTTAATAAAAGTCTCAAGCCTTGCAAACTCAATTTCGCATCACCCAGTGCAAGCTAATTAGATAGCTACAATTTAACCGAGTTGGACGAGCATTTTCCACCAATTTCGGCCAAAACCCTAGGTCACCATAAAATTGATCTTTGCAATGATTTATACCTTGATTTGAGCCCAATTTCTTGTTCCTAGTCATCTCATGAATCTTTGAGACCTATTTCTGAGTTGGTTCCTAGTACTAGCCTTGGCAAGTTCATAGGAGATGTTCCACCGCCCACCGTCGTCGCAAGCCACCACACGGCCATCTTCTTGCCCCGGCAACCTCACCATCTTGATGCCCGACAACTTTTAAACCCTGGCGGTGGATTTAAAGGGAGGAGGGAAACAGTGTGGCCAACGGAGCACCGTCGTGCTCCAACCGAGCACCGCCCGAGCCCTTGGCTCTAGGATGAAGAAGGATGGAGCGGGCCCCATCGGCCAGAGAGAGAATGGAGGGCGTGGGATCCTTTGTGGCATTGCAATTTCACGCGGATATGCACAACCATGGTGTGGCCACCGTGTGGCTCAAGTTTGATTAGGAGTGTTAGCACTGGCCCATTTATCAGCCATATGTGGAAAATATACATTGGGCCCATTTGTTGGTTTGAATGAGGGAGAGAGAGAATTTCGGTTGGGCCCTCCTATCGGTCAGGCCATTATAAAGCCACGGCCCATTGGTAAGTGGTTAAAAAAGTTTTCTTTTAGAAAAATAAATCCAAACTTAGCCAAATCTTAAGAAATTCATATCTCTGAGTAGGTAACTCCCAAAAATGCCCAAACAAATTTTGTTAGAACCAGTGTGACCTATACTTTTCAGTAGTGCACTTGAACTAGTATGAAAGTCCCAATATTTCCCCAATAATTCTATGAAGCAAAAAGCCTTTAGAATTAATTTTGGATGTCTGTTCATTGGAAAAATCCCAAATTTGGCCAGATTCTTCCTTATAATTTATATAAACCCCAGTAAAAAATTCAAATCCATTTGACTTAATTTGTTAAGTCAAATTGAGTTCCCAACCTGTATGCACCTAAAAAATTCCAAAATATACAGAAACATTTTCAAAAAATTGTCCAAACTTCTAAAATCAATATCCCCTTTTAGAATGCTTGGAAAATTACGAAACTAATTTTGTTGGATCACTCTTGACCTCCACTGAACAGGAAACCAACTCTTGGCTATGTTAAACCTCCAGATTGCTCCTCAAAATTCTAGAAACTCTTTATCTTCATAGAATGTTAGAGACCAGAGACTACAATGAACATGGCTCAAATTTGGCAAAAACCCCACTCATACTACCTAGTGTCCACAGTAAAAGTTTCAGCAGTAGTAAACCAAATCTTCTATACTAAATTGTGTTTCATATCCCTGTCCTAAACATTGCTATTTCACTTCATTCTCAAATTTAACTATAATTCCATTTTTGTTTCTTCTCTACTCATGTACAACCCCACAGGACTTTCCAGAAGTCCTTGTACTACAGGTTGCATTTCTTTGACATTCATATAGTGTCCCTCCTTTCTAAACTATATGCTCATGTATGATGCATGTTTCACTTTATTCCACAACCTTGTTATCTTCCACTTTGATTTCTTCATATGTTTCTCCAGACAACAGAAGCAAATCTATTTATCCTAGCTAGTGTACCCCGTCTCGAGTTATAATCGTCTTCGCTGCTCACTTGTCTTCGCTGCTCACTTTACTTGATTGCATTTACTTATATGCATAATCATATAGATAGGGAATGCGACGAAGGCGATAAGGAGATGCATGACCCGAGGGCAAGGATTTCTCTGTTGATTCAATTGTGATGAAGTCCAGAGCGAAGCTTATTAACTGATTTTCACTGACTTTTTTCTCACTGATATTGCATTTAAATCGTTTATAAAGTTTTGCTTTTATCACTATCTTGACTAGTATATGGATTGTGCATTAGGTATAACCCACAATCCCATAGAGTATTTCGGTAGGTTGATAGCTCAACACGTAGAATTGTCATGCTAATGTTGTATGGAATCTGGTAGAAGTCGAGTAGTTGAAATCTACTCGTGAGATAGTGATATTGTAAACCGAGATTGGTTATTTTAGAGAATGGTTTATGAAGTGAATATGAGATCGGGCAGCGAGATAGGATGCAGCGGGACATGATCTCGGGTGCATAGTTCTGTTTGTGTCGATTGGGAACCGCGCCGTGTGCGACCCTGTTGAGCAAGTTTGAGCTGTACCAGAGGTATACTGGTATATAGGACCCAGAAAACCGATGTAACTTGTCCACTTTATCGTCGAGGCATAACCTACCGCCTTATAGGTGCAGGTTGAGAGCAGCAAGGTGTAAACCTGCCAACGGGCACTTCATGCTCCGTGTGGGACGTTGGAACTTCGTGCTCCGTGTGGAACCTCCTGTTCGTAACGGTGAGACCGGTTCCACGTGTAGATGTCGAGTGAAAGATTGAAGCATACAACACCAGTGGAGCGTGCCTTCGCAACTCTGAGTCTGGGTGTATGTGTCGTGCTATCCGCGTGTTATGATTCGAATCACCGTCGCTCGCGATTATGAATTGAGCATACTTGTTCACTGAGTCGTGACTTAGTAATAAAGAGTAGTTGAAATATTATAAATATGCTACAATTATTATTGTATTACAAGTTGTACAACAACAACAACCAAGCCTTTGTCCAAAACAAGTTGGGGTCGGCTAGAAATGAAACCCAACAATTTTGAAGAAAAGTAATAGAAAATAAGATAAAAGTAAAAAAAATACAAATAAAATAAGATTCTACATTTTATTTATTTTAGAAATGGGTTAATAAGAAAGAAGATAAGAGTAACAAATTACGAAAAACTAAGATTTTGGCACATGAATTGCTAATTTCCATGCAGTCCTATCATGAGCTAAATCTCTAGGTATGTCTCACTCCTTTAAGTCTCGTTTCACCGCCTCTTCCCATGTCAACCTTGGTCGACCTCTACCCCTCCTAAAATTTTCTCTACTCTTTATAATCCCACTGTTAACCGGTCTTCTGGGGGTCTCCGCTGGATATGCCCAAACCACCGTAGGCGATGTTGGACTAGCTTCTCCTCAATCGGTGCCACCCCTACCCTATCACATATCACCTCGTTCCTAATTTTATCTCTTCTTGTATGACCGCACATCCACCGTAGCATGCGCATCTCGGCAACACTCATTTGTTGGATATGTTGCCTTTTAGTTGGCCAACATTCTGCTCCATACAGCATCGCAGGTCTGATCACCGTCCAATAGAATTTTCCTTTCAATTTTTGTGGAACTTTCTTATCACATAAGATTTCAGATGCTTGTCTCCACTTCATCCACCCGATCTTGATCCTGTGGCAAGCATCTTCGTCAATATCACCATTGCTTTGTAACATTGATCCTAAATATCAAAATGTGTCTCTCCTAGGTACTACTGGTCCTTGTAAACTAACATTACCATCCTCGCACCTGACATCACTAAAATCGCATCTCATATACTCGGTCTTGGTTCTACTAAGTCTAAACCCCTTAGACTCTAAGGTCTGCCTCCATAACTCCAATTTTCTATCAACACCATCTCTAGTTTCATCTACCAAAACTACATCAGCAAAGAGCATACACCAAGGGATATCCCCTTGTATATGCTTCGACACCTCATCCATCACTAAGGAAAAGATGTAAGGACTTAAGGTTGATCCTTGGTGTAACCCTATTGTGATAGGAAAAGTGTCGGTCTCACTATCTCTTACGCGCACACTTGTCACCACATTATCGTACATATCCTTGATAAGGTTAATGTACTTTGTTGGGACTTTGTGTTTCTCTAGTGTCCACCACATGGGTCTTGGTACCTTATTGTATGCCTTCTCTAAGTCAATGAACACCATATGTAGATCCTTCTTTTGCTCCCTATACCTCTCCATAAGCTAACGGAGTAAGAAAATCGCCTCCATAGTGGACCTCCCAGACATAGAACCAAACTGGTTTTTAGTGATATTGGTCACTTTCCTCAAGCGGTGTTCAATCACTCTCTCCCACAGGGTTCCAAAAGGCGGTGGGAGGCGCTCGCCTAGGCGCGCTTTAGCGCTAGGCGAGGCTCTCACACCCTGCCTTGGGGTCTAGGCGGAGGAAAGGCACTCAGAGCGCGGAGGCAGCGCGGGCGCACGGGGGCACCGCTGAATCGCGCGGAGCGGGAGAAAAAGCGGAGCAGGGCAGCGAGCTGGAAAAAGCGGCGGGAGGCTGATTTTTGGCGTGTCCAGATTATTGGGCCGGCCCACAAGAGTGCTAGGTTACGGGACACAAGAGCACCGTGAGTGAGTCCCGTCAATCGCCGCCATCTCCCGCGATGCGACGCCCGCTTCGACGCTATCCTCCTGCCCCCCCCCCCCCCCCCCCCGACGCCCTTCTGTCATCCCCGCCACCTCTGCTTTCTCCCGATTGGCTTGGCAGGTACAGCGACTCCCTCTTGGTTTCTTGTTCTGTTTGTCACTGTATGACTGTAATGCAAACACATCTTTTTCAGTTTATCACCTGGTCCTGAACAATTGGAGTGCCTGTTATGTATTATTGACTTATTGTATACATTATACAACCTGTTACTCTGTTATGTGGATTATTTTTTCAGAATTGGTGACTGTTACTCTGTTATTGTAGGATGTCCACTGGAGAGATGAGTGTGACAGAAGCGGCACAAACAGATCTTTCATAGACTCATACAGTCGTACCTCCTCGTGTTTGTGAAACCTACTGTCTACATTAGAATTCAAAAGATGCTACGAAGGATAACCACTAAGATGGGTATTAATTATGTTTATTTTTACTGATTTGCACTTTCTGTAATGTTATGAGTTGTTCTAACAACATTTTATGGTAATTGTAGGGGTTGGAATGGAGATAAACTCATCACATTATTGTAGAGACCGGTAACATGAAGAACTAAGGTACATTTTTTGCAATGTTTATGTACTGTACACATACTTATTTATTGTTCTATACATAACTACACATATATACATATATATATTAAAAATAGTAAAAACGCCTAGGCAGCGCCTAGAAACGCATAGGCGCGCCTAGGCTCTAGGCGGTAGGTCACCGCCCGCCTAGCGCCTAGCGCCTTTTGTAACCCTGCTCTCCCAGAGCTTCATAGTATGACTCATGAGCTTAATTCCTCGGTAATTAATACAACTTTGAACATTTCCTTTATTTTTGAAGATGGGTACTAAAATACTTTTCTGCCACTCTTCAGGCATTTTGTTTGACTAAAAAATGCGGTTGAATAGTTTAGTGAGTCATACTATTGCTATATCCCCCGGACATCTCCACACCTCAATGGGGGCATCCCTATTGTATTACAAGTTGTATGGATTAGAAATAGGACAATAAAATTTGCATTTGCTAAACATTTAACTTGAAAGAAGCTTATGCAGCCTTGGGCATGTAACATCAGAGACGAATCGTTTCTTGTCTGATTGTAGGGTTCGTGATGTGCCATTACCCAGGCAATGTCATTTGCTACTCTAAAACTGAATTAAAGATTTACTAATAGGCGAGTCCTTTATACAAATTCAGCTTTCCTATATTATAAGTCTCAAGCATGTAAAGTCCATGTTTAGTGGAGACGGTTTAGTCTTGCTGAGCTTTCGTGCTCACGGTTGATGTATATGTGGTTTTGCAGGTTTTATTATAGTGTTGCTGCTATAGTCTGTGAGACCTCGACCTGTCGAGATGTATCTCTCACGTAACACCACGCCGTTGTCGTATGATCTTCGTGTTGCTAATGAGAAGCGTTCACTGGCATAGACGGCTTCTCTTATGCCTAGATAGGTTGAGAGTGTGAGTACTTTCCACTGCGTGTGTACTGTTGTTGTACACTATCTTGTAAACAATACCTTATTATGAAATAAAAACTTTGTATTTTTACTATGTCTTTTCGTGTGTGCTATTGGGTGCCGCATCGCACGGCACCACTCAATGTAATTCCAGAAATGTCGGGGCCCTGAGTGCGAAAAGAAGGATCACCGGGCTATGGAGTGTTGCTCCAAGTTCAAGCAGCAATTGGAGCAAACACACATGGCGAAGGCGGAGGAGGGCTACAACATCAACATACAAGGAGGAGTGATGCTTATACAAAACGAGTGATGTCCTCTACTCACTCAAGTTCAACGTGACGACAACAAGTTGTACTCCATCACGTACCTGGTATGCTTCACCGTGCGGCGTGATGATGTAGTGTGTCGATAGCATGAGCACTTCGAACACTTCAGCTTCGAGGCGCTACGAAAGCTGGCAAATACGGAGATGGTGTGCGGACTTCAGAACATTGATCACGTCAATCAAGAATGCAATGCGTACTTGATCGAGAAGCAACAACACGCGGAGTGGTGCCAGTCGACCTACCACGCCATGTCTTAGATCCCTAGATTCGCGCCTCTAACACATAGGATCTGCAAGATGGACGACCAAGAATCACATCTAGTCGAGATCCACTGCAATCATCGTCGTCACACCCTGATGCCCTGTTGTCCCGTGCTCGTGTAGCAGCTGCTCAGCCTCGCATCGCCCGTGTTGCAATTCTATCCCCTCTCAAATACGCCTAGAGCCCCGCCTTTTCCAGCCGGATCCGTCTGTAGCCAAGCCACCTTTAAAACTGTATTAAAGATTTACTAATAGGCAAGTCTTTTATACAGAATCAGCTTTCCTATATTATAAGTCTCAACCATGTAAAGTCCATGTTTAGTGGAGACGGTTTAGTCTTGCTGAGCTTTCGTGCTCACGGTTGCTTATATATGTGGTTTTGCAGCTTTTATTATATTGTTGCTACTATAGTCCGTGAGACCTCGACCTATCGAGATGTAACTCTCACTCTAAAACTGAATTAAAGATTTACTAATAGGCGAGTCCTTTATACAAATTCAGCTTTCCTATTTTATAAGTCTTAAGCATGTAAAATTCATGTTTAGTGGAGACGGTTTAGTCTTGCTGGGCTTTCGTACTTATGGTTGTTGTATATGTGGTTTTGCAGGTTTTATTATAGTGTTGCTGCTATAGTACGTGAGACCTCGACATGTCAAGATGTATCTCTCACGCAATACCACGCCGCTGTCGTATGATCTTCGTGTTGCTAGTGAGAAGCGTTTGTAGGCATAGACGGCTTCTCTTGTGCCTAGATAGGTTGAGAGTGTGAGTACTTTCCGCTACGTGTGTACTGTTGTTGTACACTATCTTGTAAACAATATCTTATTATGTAATAACTTTGTATTTTTACTATGTCTTTTCGTGTGTGTTGTTGGGCGCCGCATCGCACGACACCACCCAATGTAATTCCGTAAATGTCGGGACCCTGGTCCTCACAGTACGGAAAGAAGGATCATTGAGCTAGGGAGTGACGCTCCAAGCTCAAGCAGCAATAGGAGCAAACGCACATGGCGAAGGCGGAGGAGGGCTACAACATCAACATACAAGGAGGAGTGATGCTTATACAGAACGAGCAATGCCATCTACTCACTCAAGTTCAACGTGACGACAACAACTTGTACTCCATCACGTACCTGGTATGCTTCACCGTGCGGCGTGATGATGTAGTGTGTCGATAGCATGAGCAGTACGAACACATCAGCTTCCAGACGCTACGAAAGCTGGCAAATAAGGAGATGGTGCACGGACTTCCGAACATTAATCACATCGATCAAGAGTGCAATGCGTACTTGACCGAGAAGCAGCAACATGCAGAGTGGTGCCAGGCGACCTACCACGCCACGTCTTAAATCCCTGGATTCGCGCCTCTAACACATAGGATCAGCAAGATGGACGACCAAGAGTCACATCTAGTCGAGATCCACTGCAATCATCGTCGTCACACCCTGATGCCACGTTGTCCCGTGCTCGCGTAGCAGCTGCTCGGCCTCGCATCGCCTGTGTTGCAACTCCATCCCCTCTCAAATACACCCAGAGCCCCGCCTTTTCTAGCCGGATCCGTCTGTCGCCAAACCACCTTGTCCCCCTTCCCCGATAGACCCGCATGCGTCATGTCGACACACCTCATGCGCAATCTCAGGGCTTCATCCAATCACGTGCCAATATGCCATTCCTGTCGATAGATGTCGTCCATGCTGTCAAATCAATTGCATAACAAGGACGGGATGTGATAGTTGAGGGGTCCGCAACACCTTGAAATTTCATGAAGACAACGTTGGGCTGGATTGGCCACCCCCGGGAGCACATATTGCTCCTTCCAAGGGCAAGGAACTCGAATCGGGAACAACCTAATATCTAATGCTAATTGTTGAAAATCCAACGTTGGTTTGCCTGTTCCCAACCTTTCATCTATTGCATTGTATATGTAGGTGTACAAAGTAGTCCTAGAACTTTTGATCCGCAGTCCAATTAGGACTCCATCCCTAGATTGACTAGGATCCTAAACAAGTGCAACACAAGATTACTAACAATGTAGTCCCCATAAATCGAGCTCTTGCCACCCATTGAAGACCAAATCGACTGGATGCCCACCCAATCAGCTCCACTGTCACTTGCATAACAAGGACGGGATGTGGCAGTTGAGGGGTCTGCAACACCTTGAAATTTCACGAAGACAACGTTGGGCTGGATTGGCCACCCCCGGGAGCACATATTGCTCCTTCCAAGGGCAAGGAACTCGAATCGGGAACAACCTAATATCTAATGCTAATTGTTGAAAATCCGACGTTGGTTGCCTGTTCCCAGCCTTTCATCTATTGCATTATATATGTAGGTGTACAAAGTAGTCCTAGAACTTTTGATCCGTAGTCCAATTAGGACTTCATCCCTAGATTGACTAGGATCCTAAACAAGTGCAACACAAGATTACTAACAACGTAGTCCCCATAAATCGAGCTCTTGCCACCCATTGAAGACCAAATCGACTGGATGCCCACCCAATCAGCTCCACTGTGACCTCTAATACCTCGTGCTCGCTATCAAGCCCTGCAAGCTCGTGCAAGAGCTGAGACTCCTCGCAAAACCGCTTTCACGAAAATTGGTTGTAAGAGAGGAGATGGCCAAGAGGCTCCCACTGCTTGACCTGTTGAAGCTGGCATTGGACCGCGAAGGAGTTTTTCCTAGCATCACTCGCCATAATGTTATGTTCGTGCACCATGCTTAGGGGCCGATGCTGCGCAAACACCCAGGGGTGGGGGGGGGGGGGGGGCACCACCTCCACCAGAAGCGGGGCCACCTGCTCGGCACCACGGAAGTAGGAGGCCCTCTTGGACTGATTGGTTTGGCGCTGGCTCAAGTGTGACATCCCCACCAGCCATCGTTGCAACCGAGTGCCCTGCCACTGCCGGCGAACGTGCTGGGAAATGTTGGGAAGAGATGGACGGTAACTCCTGTTGGTGATGTGCCCAAGAGGCAATCATAACAATTCGGGTTCAGGCCTATTGGATATTTGATCCATAAGCAATTAGGGTACTAACGGGCCTGCGACCTAAAAGCCCATTAGTACGCCTATAAATATGAGAAGTAGGGTTAGGGGCTAATCATCCCACCACGTGACAGCTCTAGCCGCCATCCCTCGCAGGCCTCACGCCGAGACCCTTACCGCGCACGCGGTGCTAGCACACCAGTGCACGGCGTTCCTCTCCGTACGTGTGGACTCCGTGGAGGCGTTGCTGCTACTGCTGCGCTGATCGGCTACGACGATCGTGATCGTCTACCTGCTGCTGTGACGAGGACGAGGAGAAGACGAACGAGATCGTCTACTTCCCTTACACCGACGCGCATCAACGTTCCGCTGCGCTGCGCGCCTAGTGGTAACGATCCATGACCTCTGTACTCGCATGTTTCCTGGGTGATGCGGTAGAGTTGCTAGAGTAGCTTACCGCTGATTTCCTAACAGTGGTATCAGAGCCGACTTGCGTAGTTTTTGGTCTGGATCTATTGCAGACATGTTCATACGATGAATTTTTCGCACGGTTTTTGGGGTTTGGAATTGGTTAGAGTAGATTGCGATCGTATATGACTAAAGGGTCAGTTTGTGCTCCTTCTCTGCTGTGTGCGCAACCTGTCCCTACCGGCTGGAATCACCATCGGGACTAATCGCGTACATAGCTAATAGATTGAGCCAACAGACCACGGTCATGAGTCGCGATCTACTCATGAATAACCGATCACATTGAAAATTTGAGACATTCTGAATGTCTCGGATTCGGGGTGATTTCATCAATCCGATGAGATTTTCATAGTGATTTCATAAATGCGATCTATGTAATTCCGTTTGGTGTTCAGGGCGCTGCCCTGAAACCCGCGGGGGGCGGCTCCCCCCTCGACCCCCTCGCCCGCTAACCGGCTAGCGGGACCGCCGTTTTGCTGTCTGCTATAGCGATTACATAATATCGTTTTGCGCTAGAAACCGTTTCTACGCTTAACTCGTTTTTGCAAGGAATGATGTGAATGGTATGGCCTAATGTGATGTGATAATCTGTGTGTAATATTCGTGCGCCTGCGTGCTGCAAAATTAACACAACCGGGTTGAGGTTGTCACATAATTGTATAACGACCTGCGTGTCGACCTGTGATGTTTGATCTCTCTTATAATTTATTTGGTAGCTATTAGTTGTATTAGCTTCTTTTATTATCATGGAGATGTCCTCAAGCATGGTGGAGATGGAGATCACCACAAGAAGGGAGGCATGGCAGCTCAGATCTTAATGGAACCATGGCGATGGAGACCATTATGATTCTAAAGGTCATACTATTCACAATGTGATATTATCATATGCCTGTGATGCTTATTACTTTCTTTTCATGCTCTTCATATGGTGGATGTTTTGTCATGATAGAATAGCTTCCCTCAAAAAAAAGTTGAGCATTTGATGCCATTTACCAATAGCTGCACCTATGTTATTTTGATCGTTGTGTGGTAGGTTTGCCAAAGCAAAGTACCATCATCTATCATAATTCATAGGGTGAATGTTGGACATTCACATGCATAGTGTTGGTTTACTCAACAAAGCTATCAAAACGGTTTTGGGCTTTATGGCATAGAGT